>SNQJ01S0107376.1:33405-54334 GCA_010110895.2 Picea sitchensis
GTGTGCCGGAGGTTTTTTTTTTCAAGGGCCAAGTCTTGGTCAAAGACCCGAATCAGAGAAACTCTGAAAAAAATTGTTGGCCAACAACCGGTAATCAACGGAATGCCCAAGAAGGGGCTCTGATACCAAATGGGACGAACAAAGTTCACTCACACAAGAATTATCCAAAATACTTGGAATATAACAAAGTAATCCACATAGGACTGTAAATAATAAATAAAATAGATAAGGTATGATATGATAGATGTTTACAAATGAGAATGAGGGCTCTTTAATATACCCACGCAGAGGTGCCCTTTACCAATAGTCATGTCCTTTGAGACATGACCTTTCATTATTAATAATTATTATTTATTAATTATTATGTTATGAATATCTATGGTATATGTATATTTATGTTCATAACAGATTTATGCAGGATTCATCTTTGGTCTGTCGACTGAAGAAGTCTCTTTATGGCCTCAAGCAAGCTCCGAGGGCATGGTATGCCAAGATGGACTCCTACCTGCTGTCACAGAAATTTGTACGTTGTAAGTCAAACTTGAATGTTTACATGCTCAAGATGGCTGATTCGCTTCTACTGCTAGTTCTGTATGTTGATGATTTGCTGATCACTGGTTGCTCGACTTCAACGATTGCTGCAGTCAAGAGGATTCCGCATGATAGGTTCTTGGACTGATTTTCTACAAATTAGGGCCCAAAACAACAACTGTAACGTCTTGGACAACATGTTAATTCTGCCAAAGACGTGGGAAAAAATGATAGTTTTAACTTGAAGGGATCCTGTAGGGTTAGCACAAGAAAGAAAGAAGAGAAATAAAGAAAGAAACTACTCAAAAGATCGATTAAAACCAAAATGAACAACAAGGAAAGCGACTAACCTAATTGCAAAAATTCACAAAATACCATCAAGAAATAAGGTTAGAACACAAACACAAAATTTCTTTATTGATAGACTTGCAAGAGGGTTGGTTGCACCACAATTGACAGTCCACAACTGATACAATGATCACTTTGCTCAAAGAAGAGTAACTAGACTAAGAATGAGAGAAGAAAAGTATGTTAGCTGTTGCAATAATCCGACCAATAACCAATGAAGACTATCCAATATATAGGAGAGGTGTGTGAAGAAAAAAGGAGTTAATGCGCATGAGGGAATAAGTGTGTGTGAGAAATTTAGGAATTAATGCGCATGGATGAGTTATGAGTGAGAGTGTATGCACATGGTGAGTTAAATAATGGCTAAGATGCATGGAGGATAACTTTAGCTTTCCAACGCATGTTAGATTGCTAAATTTGGCCAAGGCATGAGCGAGTTCTGAGTTAAAAGGAAATTTGCCCTATTTTTTAGGGATTTCCTAAAATTTAGGAATTTTGCGTTTAAAAGTAATTTAGCGAGAATTTTTAGAAACTGGTTGCATGGAAAGTGAGAGGAATAGAGTGAGAAAAATTAGCCTTGAGTGGCTAAACGTTCTCAAGATAATTCCACCTCACCCATGCACCACCTCTTTAGCTTAATTAATACTCATTTAATGCATAATCCTTGGGAAATGCATCCTTGGTCCATGATGCCATGTAGATGCCACATTGTCCTGATACTCTTCCACATGTCAAAAATATGAGGTGGATGGGGGTGTGATTTTTGGGCATGGGGTTTCTTGACATACAAGGGATGATATTGTCTCATTTGTGGGTGCCTTTGTAGAGGGTATGCTGCATACTCCTTTGCAACGCAACCTTTTTCCAAGCCCTTTATTTGCCATTAGTTGATTAAGGTTCGAACATTGAGTACTATATGCAATGGAAAATAAAGAGTATCGCAATGCCACTTGAAGCTAGGAACACATTGAGTGCCATGTGCAAGGAAAGTAAAAGACGCCGCAAGTGCATTCCCTCAACAAGCAAGACATATATTAGTTATGTGTTTTATTTTACAGGTCCTTGATTTTTATGGAGAAGCGTTTTATTCTCCCAGGACCTTAGGGTGAGCATTTAGAGGATAATGTTTGGCTTTTATCTTTTGTTAGCTACAAGCCTTTGGGCCTTTAGCTCCTTCTTCCCATGGAATGAGGTAGAAGTCCTTCTTGGGTCAATAAGCCCGAAAACCCAAAAGGTGAGGAAACGAAAGGGAATAAGTGTGAAAAATGATAAGTATGTGCTGCGATGGTACGATGACCCTTAAAGGAAATCTCCTAGTAGCAACCCTTTTCCCCAGGGTGATCCACTTACTAGGACAACATGTCAACCACCAAGGTGAAATGAGGGAAGAGGAATAATTTCCAAGCAAACGTTTTCAAAATCAAGAAAGGACCCTTTGCAATATGTTCAAATGCTTCAGTTATTAAAATGACACTTACCACAAGACTGGAGTTGTTAGCTCATGAAGCAAGACCTACCATCCTCTGTGGGCCAAGCTGGTGTGGTGGACACTGCTGTTGTTGAATCAATGGTGATGTGTGGTAAGATAAGGGGCTATGTTAGCACATCTGGCTCTTGACACTCCATGTCTGCAACCTGCGGGCCTCGAGACTCATCTCCTTAGTTACCCTTAGAGATGGTGGGTAATCGGGTCTTTTGATGGTCCTCCCATACCTAAACTTGCCAAATTACATAAAGTCTTGAGCTAATGTGAAGTTTGAAGGGGATATCTAATGTTAATTGCTTATGTGGCTTTTGTGTTAAGTGATGACCTACTTTATATGCTTCCTAGGACTCTAGAACCTTGTGATTGTTGGTCTTACTTGATTCTATGGCTTTGACTTACTTTGGTGCACTTGCCATGGTCCTTTGGAGGATGTCCCTATGCTCTCACCCAGAATGTTGTGCATTTATTACAGGACATGGAAGGTGTGATGCATAGCGTTGGGTCACATAATGACTTGACACATTCAAACATACCCTCTCACACCTCCTAGACCCTGGGCGATGGACAGATGAGCCTTCATTTTGCAGATATGGTCATATTGGATGGTAGATGGGTATGAAGCCCTCACTCTGGATAGTGCACCCTAGAGACTTATCAGGATTTGGATAGAGAATGTTGCATTTGTAAATGATTGGGCAACCCTTAGAGAGTTGGGTAGACCCCTTTCCACCTTGGATGCTGGCCTTTTCACCTTGGAAGTTAAGCTCCCTGATGATGATGTCATGCACTAGGGTTGCTTGATGATGATGGGGCTTGCTTGCCATTGGGGCACCATTTGACGGCTTGGGTCCTTGATGATATGACATGACCCTTGATGATGAGACACACCTTCCACCTTGCTTGCACCACTTGATGATGAGACATGGATTTTGGAGGCTTCTTTCACCCTCTTAGAGCATGATGCCACTCACACATGTGACTTTGGACGGCATATTTTGGTGTATTAGCATGTTTTTGTATTGTTTGAGGCTATTTTAGGGGTCAGCCTAGACCTATCTCAATTGTATCATGGATTTATTATTGTTTTAGGGCTTATTGTGGACATATGCGCTGGGGTTGCCTCATAAAGAGGCTAGCGCTCCATTGTCTCAAATCATAACTTACACTTGTGATTCATCACTACTACTTGTCTTCTCTCTCTCTCTTTATTTTGGCTATGGATCTATTGTGGGCACTTTTGGAAGGATGATCTTGTTGGATGCTTTGTCTTGTTTTGTGGATGAATCTTGAGCTAGGGTTTCGTTATGCATAGCGCTTGATCTAGTAAGTGATCTTCTTCAGGTTTTAATGCTTTTTCACAATATATTTTGGTTGATGCTGTATTAGATGGCTAATTGTTGCATGTTACGTTGTGTGCTAGTTCAAATTTTGTTAGAAACCCTAGGAGGGATTAAGATTGTTTATCCCCCTCCCTATTTTCATTTATCTTGATTTGTTGAAGCATTTAAGAACTATTCTAAGGGTTAAGATTGTTTATCCCCTTAGGGTTTGTCTTTGCTAGTTCAAGACCTAGGGTTTATGATTGTATAACCTCTAGAGTTTGACCTAGTTCAATTAAGACCTAGTTGTTGAAGCTAGAGAAGAAAACGACACGTAGGGTTTCTGATGGTATAGCCCCCAGGGTTTGTTTTCAAAAAGTTTTTCCTTGGTTTTATGATGGTATAACTCCAAGATTTGACCTTCAACCTCCTCTCTTGCCTTTTGCAATCTTCCAAGAGTTTGCTTTGACTCCATTTGCCCAAAGGAAAGAAAACGACACTAGTCTTCTTACTCATTAGTGTTTGCTAACCCTAATAAACTCACTCTCTCTCAAAGACAACTTGTTGGGTGGATGCTTCATCACATTCTTGTGCGAAATCCAACTCAACAACTTGCAAACTTGCTCTCTTATTTGCTGTTGTTATAAGACTTAGTTACAACCATTAGGGCTTAGTTAAATTGTTGATAACTTACTTAATATCATGGTAAAAGAAGGCTGAAATCATTGTTTGACACTTGGACCTTCTTCTACTCTCTTAGCCTCATATTTTAATAATTTATTGGCAATTTTTAGAGGCTGATTTTTTGCTGCTGTTGTAAAATATGTTTTGCTGATATAACATTGTTAGTTTTCTGCATTTTACTTCAGCAGCTCTTATTCTCTTGATAGCTAGTGTTTTGGGCATTGTGTTGCATCTTTTAGACTTGGTTTTCACCCTTGAATCCCTTGGAACGTTTGTACAATCATTATCTAAAAACCTCTCTAAGTTTCCGTTCTTTTCCCAAGACCTAGTCTATCTTTGAGTGACCAAGATGGGGGGCCATAGACTTGCCCTTAGCTTGCTATAGGATCCCTTGAGGTCACAAGGGAAGCCATCCTTGTGTGGGACTCTTTCCATCACTAAAATGAGGGAAGTATTTGCCTAGGTGACAATGACAATTACTTCCAATTGTTACACAAAGTTTAGAATTTTGTGAAGGCTTTGCACAAGTGTTAGATTTTGTGATAACAATACTTATATAAAATAATTTAATATATTAAATTTTGTAAATATATAAATTTTAATTTATAATATAAATATAAAACTTAAAGGAATAACTTTATAAGATCTAATATATATACGCAGACACAGACACACACTCTTTAGTAACCATATATATAACCTTTTAATATATTATAAATTTATATAGTATAGTTATTAATATAGGTGGTATTGTTGTTAATGGATATAATTTTCAATATTTTATATATTAGTAATATGTATATATAAATTTATAATTAAAATTATATATATCTATATATATAATTAAAGTACATTGTAAATTCGTATTATTTTGTAGCTCTATTTGTTCAGCGCATTGTAAATTTGTAATTTGTAAAGTCCGTTATAAATCCATAATTTATAAGGTCATTGGGAAAAACTATTGAATAAACTACAAAATAATGTTAAAATCTATTCTGTGTTCATTGTGTCGCTACCCTCTTCGACATTCATTGTCTTCAAAATTAATGCATCAGTCGTCCTCCATTAACACTTGGAAGCGACAATACGTTGAGATAGGGTTGAATTCGAATTTCAAGGCTAGAATTTGGCAAATGTATGACCTAGAGTCGAGCTACGAGTGAGCACATGAGCGAAATTCTGTGAATATGAGATGGTAGGCAATTTTTTTATTTTCATACTTTATAAAAACCAAAATTGCAGGATTCGTAGATAATTTTTGGGATGCTTTTTATAGTGGAGGGATATGTTCCTATTAGTGTAGGAAACATTTATGAAAGAAATCTTGGGCAGATCCATATTTGGATCCGGATTTGATTCAGGGATCTGCGGATCCATCCCCTAGGGCCGACGGATCTGGTAACATAGGTAATCCGTTGTTGGGCTTTGATGTGGATAAAATGAGTTGTTTGTTCCTGATTTTCTCTCTTCTTTCGTCATGCTAATTTTATCTTGTTGTTGTTGCAATTCTCCTACTCAATTAGGCGTATCTATTTCATATGCTATGTGGATTCATTCTTTCCTTAGTTTTATGAGAATTTGTGATCTAACGATGTGATTCAATCCCCAAAAGGTTATAGTGTTATGGTTATGCTCAATGATTTTGTTAATCACACTTTGCTACTTGCAACTTTAACTTGATGGAGTGCTCAACTTGCCCTTATTCTTGAATTGGTCTTGAAGCGGCTAGGATAGAGTTGTATGTAGGGTTCTTTCCCCTAAGAGAGTTGCCTAGTAGTGATAGGGAGGTTGACTTGCGTTGATCCAGGGGGATTCATACGATTTGGTTTTGATTTTTTAGGTTTTTCCCCATTGGATTTGTCCACTTTCAATCTGACCTCTGTTTTGATTTTGGCTTCATACCTTAGGGAGTAGGCAACAACTTTGTTGGATTCATCCTTCCCTCAATCATATATCCTTCTTTTGAGTTTTCTTTGTTTCTTGATCTATTTTACTTCTTTCGAGCTTGATTTGTAAATCATAAGCAACACTAAGGGAGATCCACTTGAGGATGGAAAAGCACCAGCTTGAAGTGAGAGACATGAATGCTAATCCTTCTTCAACAAATCCTTCTAGGTGTTCCATATAAACCTCTTCTTCGACGTCACCAATTAGGAAGGAATGCTTAATATTCATTTGATGGGTTTGCCATCCATGTTGATCTACAATTGGTAGGGGCTTGCCATTCATGTTGATTTGCAATTGCTACGAATACCCTATTTGTAATCAAATCTTTAGTGGGTGAAAATGTTTCATCATAATCGATACTTGCCTTTTGTGCATATCCCTTTGTAGTGTGTCTTGCTTTATGCTTATCAATTTAGTAATCTGCCTTGTCTTTTGTGCATACACTCATTTATATTCTATTTCTTTCTTTCTAGGGGGTAGTTCTACTTGTTTTTGAGTTTCTTCTTTGAAAGAAGTTGGACCATGAGAATCAACAATACTCAAGAGGAATATATTTACCTGCGATGATACTCTTTTTCTTTCTTTATGAAGTGATGCTTGTTAGATATGCACAATTGATATGCACTTTCACAAGAAGATTTAACATAGATATGCCATAGTTGATATGCATTTTCACAAGAAGATTTAGCAAGAAAGTAAGAGCAAACGATGTGGCAGGATGGATACTTATCCACATCCCTAAACACCACATACAACTTCCATATAGTTTTTTACATCCACAATGGCTCAAAATATCATGAAATGAAATCTAATGCTCATATGTTGAGCGAGTCTAACCACTCCATGCTATCTTTGAAAGTTGTTTTTAGTTGCTTCCCTGCTACACATGTCACTTGTATCTTGAGTCTTGACTCCCTTTTTGTACACATGGTAGTCTAAGCACCGTTTTGCCATTTTGTTAAGAAGGAAAGACATTGAAAATTGACATGATCATATCTCAAGTGCCACAATGAACCATGGTTTCTGTTGCTACCGCGTTCAATGCTAATCACTAAAACATTTGACTTGTTACGTCCCCCACCACAAACCTGGAAAGTCCATGTTCCTTTAGACTTGACACAAGAAATTTTTTTGTTTTCTTTTCCACAGAACAATTAATATCTCCTTCCTTGAAGATTACATCGAAATTTGGAATTTGGCTAGTTATTTCACTTATAGAGAGACTACTTTTTTTCAATCCTGGAATATAAAGGGAATTCTTCTTCATGAAAGTTTTAATCTAAACATTTTCTGATTCTTCCACATAACATGCTTTGTCATCACCCATAACAACCTAATTTGACCTAGATTTTGTCGTCGACAAACTCAACAAGCCAGTAAAATCTCTTAGTCATGTGTTTTGATGCGCTATAATCCAAGTCACATGAGATGAGGGCATGGGACACATAGGACAGAAAAATACGAGTCTCTGGCATTGGACACGTCGACCTCGGAAACAAGACACAGAGGACACATTATATATATATATATTGAAAAATTACACACATACATTTATTTATTTAAAAAATTATATATATTAAAAGCTTTACAAGTTACAAATACAAAAATGAAATATAGACATAAAGATTCAATTTTTTTAGAAACTAGAACATTTACAGACTATTGATACATCATACATGATACAACTACTTGCTACATGAATGATGATCAAATGAAAAACACAAGAAATTATAACCTTGAACTGCAATTTTCTCATTAAGTCATCGAAATCAAAATGTATTACATAGATATTGAGTCATTGATCCTATAGGTGGGAATGCCAATGTCAAATACAAAATAGGGTATATACTAGAACCGTAGATGGAAGAATCTCATAGCTCGTCACCATCAGTAGTCCTCCTCCATGTCAGAAATTAGAATCGTCAAAATCACCACCACTGACGTTGCTCTTTCCTCCTCCTTTATATCCAATCCAATCTTTGCATCTGGTGGTGTGGAGGATGACCCCTCAAGAGGATCACCATCATCAAAAGTGAGCGACTCTAGCACTAGTTCATTAAGATTGAAGTTGGCTAATGACAACTAAACATTGCTATCCAAACCCATATCATCAGGAAACACATCCCATTTCTTTGTCTTTCCCTTCAACCACTTCTCCCTCTCCCTGTAAATAAGACAGAGGTTGGAGTGTGCAGACACCATTGTCTCTGCCTTGGACTGCTTAATCCTTCTCTTCTTCAAACTGTACAAATTCTTGTATGTGCTCCAATTCCTCAAGCAACAGGAGGATGAAGTAACCTTAGAGAGGAGCCTCATGGCTAAATGCTGTAGAATAGGTCGTGTTGCCCCATAAGTTGCCCACGAAGCATAGGGCTTCTTAACCCCCCTGTCTCTAAGGACATTATAGCCTTCAAATCTCCTAGTGCCATTGGAAAACTCTACTAAGTTCTCCTCAACCTCATCAAGGGATACTCTATCTTGATATATCCTTCTAAGCTTCGTTCCTCAACTGTGAAATATCTCCATCCATGTGAGGAGGGAATTTGCGGGAAGGCCCACCATTGAGCCAATCATTATTGTAGTATTTGGGATTCAATGAGGGAAGCAAGCAATGCAAAGGTGTGCAAATCTTATCCCACCCACTAATAAGAATATCTTGTTTGGTGGTGAATAAGGTACAAGAGTGAACAAGGTAAAATAACAGTCTTCACACACTCAATCACGAAATCCCACCCCCCATAATCATCTCCTAAGAGTAGCTGGTTCGTGTTTGCAAATTGCAACAAGGAAATTATAGGGTCCATGAACTTAATGGTAAGATCTACCTTGTCCCACCAACCATTATCTAACATTGTGTCCTTGAACAAAAGATCCTCCTCTACTCCTTCACTAGGAAGAGTAGCGCACCACTTGACCAAGAAATACCAAGAGATAGACCAAAAACCCTCCTTGACGTCACCCCTCGTTGTAGTAGGTTCTCCTCCAAGACTTGCGCATTGCAGAGCCGAGTGTGTTGAGTGTCCAAATGAGGCACTGGCCTCTCTTAGAAATAGTGGTCTAGCCAGCCTATAACTAGGTTTAGGCTGACCTATCACTTTACCCTCTTAATTTACAATTAACTGTCAAGGCACAATAGGGCCGACTTTTACCAAGGCACAATAGGGCCTAATTAAATATAATATAATAATATTATTCAACTCTCTCTCAAGTAGAATATTCTTCGAAGTTACAATATTTCAATATTTCAACAAGAAGGGTATTCTACTGACAACATTAATAACAACTGACTGGACTCAATACATCATCAAGAAGAGGGGACATCGTCATCATCATCATCATCGGGAACACTGTCGGTCATATCTATAGGTCATCGAAAGCTTTTCTCATCATTAACATCAGTAGAAACTGAACATCATCATCATCTGCAACGCAGAGCTAGAGTAACATCATCCTCATCAACAACATAAAGCTGGAACAACAACATCAATCACACGAAACTGGAATAACATCATCATCATCAACAACATGAAGCTGGAACATCAACATCAACAACAATATAACTGGAACATCAACATCTATATGTGGCAACAAAATGAGGCAGGTGCATCAACAACATCTGTGGTACTCTAACAGATCGTTCTTACTGGACCTTCGGGATTTGGCCCAGAATCATAAGATTCCCTAGGATATAAAATCCTAACAAGCTACAACGTGGTACTCTGACAGACTGTCCTTATTGGACCTTCGAGATCTGCCCAGGAACCATAAGGTTCTCTAGGATATAAAATCCTAACTGAGCCACCACTACTGACCACAACTGGCATATACATGCACAGGTACTCTGACAGACCGTCCTTACAGGACCTTCGGGATCTGCCTAGGGATGATCAGTCCCCTAGGATATAAAATCCTAACTGAGCTACCTGTTGTTGGTCAGGATACCATAGTATCATAATCATCACTCCCCCTTTCGAGGGAGGTCCTTTCGGACTACACCAAGCTTATCTCGGAAGTACTCAAACTTCACATTAGACAGAGGCTTAGTCAACACATCTACAACCTGCTCATTTGTGCCAACATATTGGAGCTATACAACTCCCTTCTGCACCATGTTACGAATGGAGTGGTACTATATCTCAATGTGGTTCGTCTTGTCATGGAACACTGGGTTCTCTGTCATCTTTATGCAACTCTGGTTATCACAAAAGATCACAGTAGCATCCATCTATAGGTGAAATAGACCTGTCAACAACTTCCGAAGCCATATGGCTTCACAACTGGCGAAGCATGTTGTAATGTACTCCGCTTCTGCCGTACTGAGAGCAATACTAGATTGCTTCCTGCTTTGCCAAGAAGTCATGGCTGACCCCAAACTGAAACAATATCCTGAAGTGTTTTTTCTGTATGAAGCACTTCCAGCCCAATATGAATCAGTATAGCCATACAATCTAAAGTCACAATTTCCAGTATAACTGAGACTATAATCCAACATACCCTTAAGGTATCTCATCACATGCTTTGCAGCTACAAGGTGAACACGTCTGGGCTCCACCGGATACTGATGCAAGGTGTTCACAACAGAGCATATATCTGGCCTGGTATTCGTTAAATACATCAACGAATCAATAATTTGTTTGTATAAAGTAGCATCAACTAACTTTGATGAAGTATCAACCAGGAGCTTCAAATTCGTTTCCATGGGTGTGGCAAAGGTTTTACATTCCAACATGTCAAACTTCTTCAATATTTCAACTGCATACTTCCCTTGGTTAAGGAAGATCTTCTTTGGGCTCTGCCAAACTTCAAGACTTAAGAAATAATGCATCGGGCCTAGGTGTTTCATCTCAAATTCTGTAGTGACCTTCCTTTTGCAATCCGTGATGAGATTTTCTTCTCCTGTCAAGAATAAGTCATCCACATATAGTAACAATACAACTGGCTCATCATTCATAACCTTGAAGTAAATATTAGAATCAACTTTACTCTTGGTAAAGCCCAAGCTCGTCATAAAACTATCAATCCTGCCATACCAAGCTCTGGGAGCTTGCTTCAACTTGCAGACATGAGTCTTCCTGTCCTGTACTTCGAAACCAAATTTTAACATCTCATTGTACCAACCTGGTACACTTGCTCAACTGCAACTTAATCTGCACAATCATGTGCTAGCTCTATGTGCTTTCTGCAAAGCACTATCTGTCTCACTGCTTGAGAGTATGTCTTTTGCTCTCTCTAGAACTGTTCCTTTGGGACTGGGACTCTGCACTTGCAACTGCTCTGAAGCTGAGAATGACTGCTCCATTCTCATTGTGGCTGCTGAACTCTGAGAGTAACTCCTTTACTCTATCACGGAAACAACTTCATCTGAAACTGAGAGTGGCTCAATGACTGACACTGAGGGTAGCTTATCCTCTTTCTCTGGAGGTAACTCAATCTTCTATTGTAGTCATGTCTTCATGGCTCGACTAATGTACTGCACCAATTGGCACTAGAGATAACTCAGTCTCAAATACAGGGATTGGCATACCTTCTCGCTCTGAATCTCATACAATGTCGACTTCTTTTAATGAATCATGTTTGTTCTATATATACTTCTTCTGATTACTGGAGCAACTGTCTCGTCATAGTCTTCTCCCTCTTGCTAGGAGAATCCTTTGGACACAAGTCAATCTTATTCTGAGTCTTGATTTTTTCTGAGTCCATAAAAACTTCATATTCTCTGCAGGATATACTTGGTGTTGAATACCAAGTCTTAATATGAAATGCTGAGTCAGACTTCAAACGATTTCTGCTTTATGTCAAGGTGGCTTCATCATCAATTGACCAAGTCTACTGTGAGTTCTATTCTAATGTTTGGTCATCTTTGGAGCCTTCTGCTTCTTACAATCAATCTCCATATGAGATACTTTGTATCTCAAAGGTAGCTTCTTCTTCATCTTCTTTGGTACATGGATGTATACGATCATGTATACAACTTGGATAGTCTGCTCCATGTCTCATCTAATATGTTGCCTCCTGCAACCGTCACTATAGCTTCCTCAGGGTTATCACTTGTGACCTGCCCGAAACAAGAACAACAAGGGAGAAACAACAACGAAGAATAATACTCTTTATAATAATAATAAAACAATAGCAAGAACAATCGTCACAGTAGCTCCTTCAGAGCTATCGAAATACAATAATAAGAAATGAGAGCAACACTCTTCTAGTGTTGTGATCAATCATTCCTCCATGGTAACCTAGAAACAAAACAAGAAATTTCTCCTAGAGGAGATGTTAGTCATATCTGGTAAATGATTACAATAAACATTTATCTCAATAATGCTCACATGCTACCAAGTATAAAACTTTTCAAAGATTTCTATCACAACGACAATGTTTACTTGTAATGAGGCAGTTATCAAACTTGACATGTGCAAATTTGAATCTTATCAACTTAATCAATCAAACCTAGAACCTGGAGTCTTGTCCTCAAGAATGAGTGTTGTTGCTTTTTTTTCGAGTCTCCTTCACTCAAGATGACAAGTAGTCTCTTCAACCTGTCCTCTGTACTAAGATAATATGCTTTCTTAACAGAAATCTGAGTTGGAGAATAAACTCTATAATCTCAACCTTAATCAATCTAATACTTTTGACTTTAATTTTGACCAATGGTTAGTATGATAGTCATAACTTCAACAGATCAAAATAAAGCCTAGTTGTTCATAAGATCATAACAAATAGAGGCATATTAAATTGATCAATCCTGAGGTGCATTGTTCCTCTGAATGTGCTAGATCTGAGATCCCTCTGGATCTACGATTGTTGTTTAGACAAAAGATCCTTTCTCCTGCAAATACCCTTGAAAAAATAATGATACAGTTTAAACATATATAAGTACATACCTATGACAGTATCGGCAGGTAGCAGCACCATCCGGCAGCAGCGACAATAAGTAAGAAACCTTTAAAACTTCAAAGGTGCTTCAACTTGTAACTTAAAGTTAGATGGAGATTTGCTAGGGTAAGGCGCACTAGGACAATAAAAATCAGTCCGAATACTTCACAAAAACTTTCACTACAACTGGTACTGTAGCTGGTGTTGGTACTGGAACTGGTGTTGCAATTGGCATGAAGGAACTGAGATGAAGGAATTGGCACTACAACTGCAACTGATACTGCAACTGCAACTTAGGGTTTTATGAGGAAACCCTAATTTTTCAAACTTCAAATTTCGGAATTCTGATCCAGGGACTAAATGCGCCCTCCTAGGGCGAGCTCCTAGATGTGGTTACTTCCCCCAACGTCCTCCTTAAACAAGGAAAACGTCACACATAGAATTTATGCAGAAACCTTAATTCTGCAATAGTTGCAATACTGAAAATTGGATTGTGAGATGGTCTCTTTCAGGCCTGCCCTGATACCATGTCGACGTTTTTAATTATACAACTAGCAGTTATGGTTCTTCTTTATTATTATAATCATTTAGCACATTAGCGGCATAAATAAGATCACTGAAAGAAAGACAATCACAGAAACAATAGAGACACACAGATTATCCTGGGAAACCCTCATGGGGGAGAACACCCAGCAAAAACATCTGCAATACTAAACTCAACATTAAATTAGAATTCTTTATTCCTCTATGTGGGTGTGAAGCCCCAACTCAATATACAAGGGGTTTTCCCCAAAACAAAAATGTGATGTGAGTGGCAACGAAGATTCTTACATGGCCGACACCAAGGCCAATGTGAGAATACCTGCCCGAAGCTACAAAACATCAACACTCCCTCTTAGCGAGGGAGGTATTCTCAACCACTCCTAGCTTTTCTCTGAAGTAGACAAACTTTCCCTTCACTAGGGTTTTGGTGAGAATATCTGCAATCTGCTCATCTGTGGAAATGTACTGGAGCTTCACCGCTCCCTTCTGCACCTTGTCTATGATGAAGTGGTATCTGATCTCAATGTGTTTCGAACTGTCATTAAACATTGGATTATCCGAGAGCTTGATACAACTTTGATTGTCACAGTAAATCACCGTAGGCCCCAACACTTGACCAGATAACCCTGCAAGGAGCTTGTGGAGCCAAATAGCCTCACAACTCGCCAAACTAGCTTCCATATACTCTGCCTTTACTGAACTGAGTGCCACGAAAGTTTGTTTGCTGCTGAACCAAGAAACTGAAGAATTTTGAGGTTCCTAAAGGCTGCCCAATAGGCCTTTTGTGTGACCTCTTGTTGGGCACTAATTTCAAGGTAATTCCAAACTGTTTTTCTCATTGTTTTAGGACTGTTATCTTGCTGTCCAAAACAGCCAACAAATCTGATATTTTTGCCCTCTAAATCTGCCCCTTAGGAAGTGATTTGCTGCCCCTTTGAAGCTTCTCTCTGAATGGATTTTAATAAGAAGTTTTACTGTCCATTATTAGTACATTCATTATACTTCAAAACAGAAAATACCCTCTAGGATCTTTAAAACCTACAACTTATAAGTAAATAAGAATACCATGACAATTTAACACAAGTGTTTTTGGTCAACATGATCTTGGAGAAACCCCCATGGGGAAAACCAGTAAGAGAGTAGATGTATTATGGATTTCTCAAGCAACTGCTACAACAAAGAAATGAAACAAATGAACCAAATAGTGCTCCCTCTCTACACCAAGTGTGCCCTCATGGAACCTTGCGCTCCAATGTAGAAAATCCTTAAGCCCATGTGCCCTTGACTCTCACAAGTGCGCCTCTCTCAAGCTGAAGCTTCCTCCTCAACAATGATGCGCCCTCTTCCTTCGAACCCTCACTTCTCCTCTCCCCCTTCACTCTAAGCTCAAGAGTGAACAATGAATCTCTCTTTTGCCCCTTTCCCTCCTTTAGCGTAATCCTTAGGCTAACCTAGAAAACCAATCGCCAAGATTAGATCTTAGGCCAAACCTCTAGTCAATGGTTGAGATTAATTCTCAAAGATGACTTAAGTCTCCTAAGTCACTTTTCCTTTATTATTGACATTATAAAATCAAAGTGACTTTATAACTTAAATTTTAAAGTACTTTGTCATTAATGATGTTATAAAGTCAAAGTGACTTTATAACATAAAGTGAAGTGGTGAGGGTAAAAAATCCCCCCTTTTGTGTTTAGAGTCTCACAAACACAAGGGGACCACTTTCCAAGGTACCCAAATCTCAACACTCCCTCTTACAGATGAAAGTGTCACTCACCACTCCCAACTTGTCCATGAAGTGGACATCCTTGCCCCTTGGCAAGGAATCAGTGAGTAAGACTGCAACCGACTCATCAAAAGTGGCCTCTGAATCTGATCTGCTCGTCACCATAGCCAAGTGGGACCCAAACCTTTCTGGTGCCTTTCTCTCTCTCATCAACCTCTGAGGCTCTCCAACATGCTCCTTGGCTTCCTTTAGGGTCTTCTGAAACCATCTCGGTTTCCTCTTCCCCGAAGTAACCTCTTGTGGAGTAGTGTCCCCATGCCCTTGAGTCTCATATACAGATCTATGCAACTTAGTCTGTGACCTTGAAGCACTTGCACCAACTGTTTGTATAGTCGACAACTGTGAACTTGAGATTGTCTCGGGAGGACCAGTCACCCATGAACTTGGTGTGCTCGACACCTAAGGCTGTGTCCCTTGCGACACATCACTCTACATCTGTGGGACCTCCTCAACTCTATCTCCCGACTCAATAGATCTCCCTAAAGCTCTATTCTTGAATTTGAAATCACTCCTCACCACCACTCTCCTTTGTGCTGAAAGTTAGATCCGATAGGCCTTAGAGACCTCTGAGTATCCAACCAGAATCCCCTTCTCTGCTGTGGGATCTAGCTTTGTCCTCTTCTCTGAGGGGACATGAGAGAACGTCAAGCACGCAAATATGCGTAGGTGCTCAACATCAGCCCTACTCCCTGTGAAGGCCTCCTCAGGACTCTTCCTCCACAAAATTCTATGGGGATTCTTGTTCTGCAGATACATTGTAGTACTACAAGCCTCTGCCCATAAGTAGAATGAAGTGCTTGATCATGCAACATCGATCTCGCTGCACCAACTATGGCCCTGTTGTTCCTCTCCACAACCCCATTATGCTGTGGGTTGTAAGGAACGAGCAACTTCCTTATGATACCCTGCTGGGTATAGAAATCTGCAAACTTCGTGGAGGTATACTCACCTCCATTGTTTGACCGCAAAACCTTGATCTTCTTTCCTGTTTGGTTCTCCATAAGATCTTTGAACTCTTGGAACCTTTTGAAGACCTCACTCTTGGTCTTCAGGAAATAGGTCCAAGTCTTCTTGGAGTCGTCATCAATGAAAGTAACATAATACTCCCGACCACCCAAGGAAGATCGTGACATGGGCCCACACACATTTGTGTGTATCAAGTCTATTACCCCAGCGGATCTACTGTCACTGCTGGGAAAGACAGTCTTGGTGTACTTCCCAAGAGCACACCCTTTGCACACCTCCTGATGTTCAATGATGAACTTTGGAAAGCCTGTCACAATCTCTGTCAGCGATCTAAGAGCTCCATGATGCAAATGAGCCATCCTACGATGTCGTAGCTCACACAACTGACTGTTGTTGCTGCTACTCGCAAAACATACAAAGGCTGAAAAATAAATCTATACAGGTTCCCCTCTGGTGTCCTTATCACTCTGCCAGAAGTGATGCTGGA
This sequence comes from Picea sitchensis, assembly GCA_010110895.2. NCBI lineage: Eukaryota > Viridiplantae > Streptophyta > Pinopsida > Pinales > Pinaceae > Picea > Picea sitchensis. The sequence continues at coordinate 50,373 of SNQJ01S0107376.1, forward strand.
CCCCTTAGGTTGAATGAGGACCTCTGTCCCTTTGAAGGACACCTCAAACCCCCTATTCTAGATGGAGGAAACTGAAATGAGATTTTTCTTCAACCCCGAGACATACAATATATCCCTGAACACCAAGGGTGACATCAACTCCCTCTGAAAGGAAATTGTGCCACGCCCAACCGCTTTGACTATGCTATCATCTCCAAGCACTATCTCCAACTTGACCCCAACATCTCTGAGATCAGTGGAGTGCTCTCTCACACCTGACATGTGACTCGATGCTCCACTGTCAATGTACCAGACGCTAGATGGTGACTCAACTGTCGAACAACAAACAATCAAGGAGCACTCCCTCTCAAACTGAGAGGCAAACTCTTCCTCCTTTGCTGTTGCTGCAGTACCACCCTACTTCTTCTTCTTCCTATTGGGACACTGTCCAACATAGTGCCCCAATTGGTTACAAGCAAAGCATTTCACTTTGCTCATATCCTTCTGCTGTTGTTGCTTGGCCCCACCCTTGGGCCCCTGCTTGGTCTTCTTCTTTCCCTTTTCCAAAAGAGCAAGATCACCCTCATCACCATCCCCACCCTGCTGATGACTAGAAGATCTGGAGCCAAATCTAAGCTCCTCTTGCACAAAGTCATCCCAAAGCCTCTCCCAACTGGGTATATGCTCTCTCACCATGATGCCTCGTACAAAACACTCCCAAGGTTTGGAAAAGCCATTTGTGTCCTCACCAACTCCGAGGGATCTACTATCTCGCCAACTGCGGCCAACTCATAACGAATCTAAGAAAATCTCATGAGGAATGAGGTAACTGAATCTGTCTTCGTCATCTTGGTGCCCCTTAACTTCTCCTGGAGCACCATTTTCCGGTTCTGGTTAGGACTCTGGTAAAGACTGCATAATGACTGCTACATTTGAAATGCAAAATCTTTTCTAGAAATGTGAGGAATGATATGGTCCTTGACCGCATCAAGGATAGTCCTCTTGGCCCTGATGTTCCTCTTTCGAAACTCAGCCATGATCACTCTATCTATTGGAGGTACTACGGGATTCTTCCCAATATCCCATAGCTCAAGTTCCTCCAAGATTAAGACTATCCTATCCTTCCACGGAGACCAATTATGAGCCCTCGCTAGCCTATCCTCCACCCTCAAACCTGCCACCATGCCTGCCATCTGATGCTAAAAACTGATGCTACTCTGACCAAACAAATCCGATGCTAACTGCTCTGAGGTGAAGAAGAAAAACTGCCTCCAACACACAAAACTTGTGTGAAATGAAGCTTCCCAACAAGTGAAAAATCTGCCAACTGTTTTCCACTATATCAGCCAACTCATGTGCCCTTAGGCTCTGATACCATGAAGAATTTTGAGGTTCCTAAAGGCTGCCCAACAGGCCTGTCATGTGACCTCTTTTTGGGCACTAATTTCAAGGTAACTCCAAACTGTTTTTCTTACTGTTTTAGGACTGTTATCTTGCTGTCCAAAACAGCCAACAAATCTGATATTTTTGCCCTCTAAATCTTCCCCTTAGGAAGTGATTTGCTGCCCCTTTGAAGCTTCTCTCTGAATGGGTTTTAATGGGAAGTGTTTATGTCCATTATTAGCACATTCATTATACTTCAAACCAGAAAATACACTCTAGGACCTTTAACTCCTACAACTGATAAGTAAATAAGCAAACCATGACAATTTAACACAAGTGTTTTTGGTCAACATGACCCTGGAAAAACTCCCATGAGGAAATCCAGTAAGAGAGTAGATGTATTATGGATTTCTCAAGCAAATGCTACAACAAAGAAATGAATCAAAGGAACCTGATACAATGGCAAGCTCTTCTCAAGCTTGCTTTGGAGTTCCCTCTTTCTTTGTGCTTGCTAGAAGAAGACTTGCACTCCCCTTAGCTTTGCTTGCCTACTAAATGGTGTATGCGCCCTTATTTGGTGTTCCTTAGCGCCCTTTGTTTGTGCCTACTAACAAGTGCACTTCTCTCCAAGATGGATGCGCCCCCTTTCTCTTTGCCTAAGCAAATGCACCCTCAACCAAATAGTGCGCCCTCTCTACACCAAGTGCACCCTCATGGAACCTTGCGCTCCAATGTAGAAACTCCTCAAGCGCATGCGCCCTTGCCTCTCACAAGTGTGCCTCTCTCAAGCTGAAGATTCCTCCTCAGCAATGGTGGGCCCTCTTCCTTCAAATCCTCACTTCTCCTCTCCTCCTTCACTCTAAGCTCAAGAGTGAACAATGAATCTCTCTTTTGCCCCTTTTCCTCCTTTAGCCTAATGCTTACGTTAACCTAGAAAACCAATGGCCAAGATTAGATCTTAGGCCAAACCTCCAATCAATGGTTGAGATTAAATCTTAAAGATGACTTAAGTCTCCTAAGTCACTTTTCCTTCATTAATGACATTATAAAATCCAAGTGACTTTATAACTTAAAATACTTTGTCATAAATGATGTTGTAAAGTCAAAGTGACTTTATAACATAAAGTAAAGCGGTGAGGGTAAAAAATTTCCCCCTTTGTGTTTAGAGACTCACAAACACAAGGGGACAACTTTCCAAGGTACCCAAATCTCAACAGAAACCACTATAGATCCCAGGCTGAAACAACCACCAAAAGTGCTCTTCCTATCAACAACACTACCTGCCCAATCTGTGTTTGAATACCCATGCAGCCTCAGTCCATCATCCTTGACATATCTCAGGCCAAATCTAACTGTACCTCGAAGGTACCTAAGCACAAGCTTCACTGCTAACTGCCTCTGCTCAACCATAAACTGGCTCAAGGTGTTGACAACAAAGAAAATATTGTAAAATTTCAGACCCCAACCCAGTTTCAGTCTCTCTGATTTTTCAGCCAATGTTTAATGCCCAAACCCAGATTTATGACAACCAATTAAACTCAGCATAAAAATAAATTTCAGAACTGAAACATGAAGATTTTGAACATCGTTTTAACACAGAAATAAAATATATCAGCAACACATAAACTCAGAAAAACAAACTTTGTGATTTTTGGTCTAACAACGACCTTGGAAAAACCCACAAGGGGAAAACCAGTGAGAGAGGGCTTTTTATTATTTGTGAGCTTCAGAGAAATTTCATTTACAGCGTATTCATCTTCAGAAATTACACAAACTTATCTTAGACTTTCTTCTGCAAAAAATCCTTCTGAACAGTCCTGGAAATGCTCCTCGATTTCTGTGCCAAAATTCGTACAACTGTACGGCTGTCCCAACAATAAACGCTGTACGAACTGTCTTGATTTTTGTGCCAAACTTCTGCTAAGACTGTACAGAATATGCAGCAGGAACAACTCCTTGAAATCCGTGCCTCTTCTTCTCAAAAACAGTGCCCAAAAACAAGACTGTACGACCCTCAAAATTCGTGCCAAATCTGTACGGATTGTACATAATTTCACCTAGAAATTAATGCCAGCAGATGCCTCGGTTTCTGTGCCAATAAATGCTTATATGCTATGTTGCACTGGCTTTGGGGACGGGGGGACGGCGGGGACGGGGGGACGGCGGGGACGGGGGAACGAGTTTCCGGTACGGCTAGAGCACACCCCCAAATTTTTCAAGGGACGGCAATAATATATATTATTTTAATAATATATATATATATAAAATTAATAATAATTATAAATATTAAAAAAATATTTGAATTTATTTAAAATTCTCCATATGGCATATACATATGTCATAAACATGAATGATAAATATTAAATATAAATAATAAAACATGAAATTCAAATAATAAACATTGAACTAGTTGACACTTGATATTGTTTGATCAGTAATCAGTAATCAATAATATTAATCAATAAACTAATGAATAATCACTATCACTATCACAAATCTGAAAATAGGAATCACTAATCATAATCAATGTAATCATCATTGTCATTTGTCAATTTGAACATTGTCAGAACTCAAAAATAAACATACTTCGAAAGTCTGAA
>SNQJ01S0107377.1:0-13083 GCA_010110895.2 Picea sitchensis
CACACACACACACTAATGCCAGTGGGCTTGTTGGGGTGGCAGGCATGGGTGGGAGTCTTCTCGATCCTGGAGGAAATTCTTGAGTTTCATATGCATGGGGCCTTCAAAAGGAAACTAATAATGTCGTTGAAGCTTATGCCCTCTTTAAAGGACTTCGTTTAGGAAGGGAGAGGAATATCATCGATCTCTTAGTTCTTCGTGACTCGATAATGGTTTTCCAGGAGATTATTAAGAAGAGACAAGACAAATGCAACACCTTTAAAAGTGTTATGGCTCATATCTAATCTCTTATCGATGGTTTCATCTCGGTTCGGGTTTATCATATCAAAAGGGATCTAATGTCCAAGCTAGGATCTAATATTGAAGGTGGGCATACTATTATAAATGGAATCGGGAGGTATGTGTCTATCCCTTAATTCTTTCCCCCCTCTTTCTTGTGTGCAAGCATATGAATATTCTCGTCAACAGTTGGGTCAGTCCCATCGCACATTTGGTTCTTAATGAACCTAGAGCAAGCATTCACTCTATTTTGTGCCTCCTCGACTTCTTATGGGAAATGGTTCCTCCAAAAATGGTCTATTCTTCTCTAGTTTTTGGGTGGGGTTCATCCCGTGGATTGTTTTTATTCCAATTGTGTGGTGTTTTCCCAAGGGGTCTCCTATCGTTGATTAGTGAAGTATTATCGTTGTCTTCATTTCATGGCCCCTACCCAATTTCGATTTTGTCTTTTAGGTTAATCCTCATTCTGCAACATTTTTCTCTGGGTACTAGTAATTCTTGTCTTTTTTTTTCATGGTTTATTTGCATAGTGTTTCCTCCCTACCCTCACCTCTTTTGGTTGTGGTTTTCAACACTTTGGTTGGTGGAGGTTTCTTGTTTTATTTTTTCAATGGGCAGAGATGGAATATTGGAATGATTTCAAAAGGATCCTTAGGTGCCATGAATAAATATCCTAGGCCAACTCCTTAGTGCTCCACCTACTCTCAACCAAATTTTGGGAATTTGAGGAGGCCTTGGCTACTCTGTCGAGGAAAATGGACAAAATGGAAGAGGAAATATTGCACATGAAGGATTTGGTCTTCCCTCAACACTCTTCTTTAGCTTCAATTAATCATGGTTCTTGCCCTGCTAATGGTAATACAATCAATGGAAATGAAGATCGTGGTACAACTCCAATTGATATCGAGGAAGGGCCCCTTCTGCAGTCTAGGGCATTGGAAATTCAAGACTCAACATCCTCTCATCAATAAATGTTCTTTAAGACTTTGTGTCTTCTTAGTTATTTTTTCAAAGATCTAATATGTTTAGATACTCAAGATTCCAAAATGGAGGAAGCACCAGACCTTACTGTTGGCCCTTGGTTATGGAAGGTTTCAAAGATTAAGGAAAGAAGTGCGCAGTGCAAACTGCGCAGAAGATAAGTTGACTGAGATTGGGTCGAAGTGGCTGAAAGAGAAGAAAAGACGGAGTGAAGTAATAATAATCAAGCCGTTGGACGGGGATATCGAGAAAGACAGATCAACAAGGAAGATGGATCATGGACAAATCAACAAGCGGAAAAAATCACCAATGGATGCTTTGGAGCACCTCGTAGGAAAAAAGGAAAGACAGGCTGGCGAAGCCCTGAAAACATGGGTCAAGTTTACCTAGGGTTTTATACATATAGGGTTTTGACACCTAGGTTTCAGCCTAAGGGTTGTTCGAGAGTCAATGTAATGTATAAATAAAGGTCAATAGCACCCGGGACGGGTTTGATGATGTATGATGAGTGATTGTTGTTATTTCTGAGAGAGAAGTATTGTGTGGTGAGAGAAGTCTGTGTTGTAAGATCTTCAGCTGGGTGAAAAGATTAACCCTGCAGCTGGGTGAGCAGGGAGGGGAGAGAAGAAGATAAATAAAGAGAGATCTGCAAGCTAAGAGTGCAGATAGAACTGTATGCTTTCATCTAATATATTATAAAGCGCAGTTCCGTGTACGTATCCCTAGGGAGAGGGTGAACCACGTACATCATATTGTTGTGTGTGATTGATGTTGTGTTCTTCTGATCTCTAATATACCGTGAATGCAATATTGTGTTAGATCTAAGATATAGTTCACATAGTAGGATTAAGAAAGATAAAGACTAACTAGATCTATTTGTGAGTGTTTCCCTGGATCCGCTTTGCATTTCCTCTGGTTGTAGACACATGTGTCCTAAAACCCCCTATCGCTACTTCGGGTGATACTTCATCTTTTTCACAGGTGTTTCCAAAAGAGCTAGTAGTTAGAGATTTTTGGTGCACTGTTAGAGTTGAACCCTGGGTCTGCCCTTGTGCCAACAAATGGTTCCGTTGCCGAGACCGAGATCTTCTTGAGGGAATGTCAAGGTGGTTTCCATCGAAGACAAAAATTCAGAAGTGGATAGAAGAAAAAGAGAAGGACTTCGTTGAAGCTCAGAATAAGAATCCTAATCTTAGCATAGAGGATTGGTTGGAAAGGTATATATTTACGGATATACATGAGATTTTCTTTGGAGGAATTCATTAGGAGCTATACGAGTGGCTAATCGGATTAGCAGATACCAAGTTTGAAGTTAGACTCAAACCACCTGTGGTTTGAACATTGACGCTGATCAAGAAGGTCAAGAGAGTTGATAACGTTGTGTCAAGAGCAATAGATCTTTGGTTTGATAGTACCATTGGAGGGTACATTACTGAGTTTGCTATTGATAGAGTAGAATCATATAGCCAAGCATAGAGACATTTCTTTAAGGGACCGAGAGGAAAATATTTACACTTCTTGAAGTTGCAGATCAAGATGCTATTTCATGAGAAGAACATCTTGAATATACAATAGTGGGTCAGATTGAAAAAGCTAATGTTCAAGAATTCAGACAGCGACAACGACAAAGAGGTCGGACACACGCGCAGTGGGAGAACCTTTAGAGAAGTTCCTCTGGTGAACTTGTTTGAGAAGAATCACAAAACACTGAAACAGGAAGAAGGGTTCTACAGTGGAGAATAAGAAGAGTTATTGAACGAGGAACATTCAGAGTCCGCTAGGGCAGAAGAAGGGAAGATTGAAGAACCTCACCAAGAAGAGTCAGAAACTTCAAGAACTGCGTAGACTATTTAAGTAAGTACTATTATGCCTCTTGTTGTTTTAAAAGCATTAAGTAACAAGAGTAACCTAAGTTGTCATAGCACTCAGAGCACTGGTACAAGTGGTTTAGTGCATACTCAGTCAGGAAACCTAGGAATATCTATGGAAGATGAAATGAGGTTACCCACCTTTAGAGGAGATGGATCTGAAGATCTTGATCAACATTGGTTCTTATGCGAAGCTGTATGGATTATTAAGAATGTCATTGATGAATTTGTTAAGAGAGATCAGTTTAGTACTACCCTAAGAGACTGCACACTGAGCTGGTACATGAAGTTCATCCAAGGGGTTGCATAATTGAAACCGCTGAACGAGATCAAGACTTTGTTGATTTCCAAATTCAATAAACCCAAGTCGGAGTCATAGTGAATAATAGAGTTGAAAGAAATCAAGCAGAAAGTAGCTGAACTTGTTTGGGAGTTTGATCAGAGGTTTAAGGCCCTGACAGGTCATTTGAGTTTTTAGATTCCAGATGAATAGAATAAAGAGTGGTTCATTGCTGCCCCCTTACCACACATCAGAGTCCCTCTTATGCAACATAATATCACTTCGCAAGATGAGGCGTTGGAGATTGCATGAAACTAGAATCAACCCCTACAGAAGATTCCAGCTCAGGTATGAGTCAAATTTTGAGTCAACTAACTAGCTTATCACTGTAGGTCGAAGATATGAAGAAAGACAAGGGAAAAGATAAAAGAGAAGACATCTGGTGTATCAGATGCAAATCATAGGGCCATGACAAGGAGAACTGTCCTCTATTTCATGAGTACTTGTCTTCAGGAGCCCTGAGCCCTTTGAAGCAGGTTACTCTACATTGGTGTGAGGTATGTAGAAATAGACATCGCCTTGGAGAATGTTATTACATGAAAAAATATGTCCAAACACCTTCCAACCTTTACTGTACATTCTGTAAATCTGTGGGGCATGATGAGAAAGATTGTAGGGCTTCTGACCTCTTGCATGAAAGATCAAGAGACACATATAAAATTCAAGGCGAAGTACAACAAGAAGAAAATACAATGCATTTTAACTCCCCAGGAAGAGGAAACTTCAACCCTCGTGGTGGATTCAGAGGAAGAGGACAAGGAGGAGGCATGGTCTGAGGTCAAGGTCAGATCATTTTTTATAGTTGCGCACAACCAAGTCACTTGGCAAGGGACTGTCAGAACCCTTGTACCACTTGTAGTTACTACAACTCATTTGAACATGTCATAGAAGATTGTCCTGCACTGTTAGCCAAAATTCAGGAGAGATGAGGAGGTGCTTCTACAAGAGACGACAAGGTGACTCCAGGGATGATTACAGAAGAAACAGGAGTTAGAAGGGCTATAGAGAAGACACGAGAGTTTGATCCAAAGAAAGAAAAGTAGACATTTGAAGAGGCAAGAAAAGATTTTGGAAGATATCAGGCTCATTCATCAAAGACACAACCAGAAGTGAGAGAATGTGGAATGCCTCTGGACTTTGATCAGTCTGCTTCACCCAGAGATGGAAAAGAGGTAAGCAAGCTTACAAAATTCTTATGTAATTGCATTAATTTGATTAAGGATGAAAAATCCATACAAGAACTGCACAATTCGATCAGATAGTATGAGATAGGAAGGGTAGATCCTCTACTGAATAAAGAAATACATCAACTATATAAAAAGAGAAGGACAAATAAGGAACTACACCTTAATGCTCAAATTGGAGATTATGATATAGATTATGTGGTCCTCGACTTAGGGTCAGAGGTCAATGTTATGACGAAGAAGACCTGGGCACTGATGGGAAAACCTAAGTTGATCTATTCCCCTATCAGGCTTAGGATGGCTAATTAGCAGGCAGTAAGCCCTTTTAGTAGGCTGGAGCATGTCCCTATGGAAATCGATGGGGTAAGAACACTTGTGGACTTCAAGGTGATTGAGATAATTGATGGTAGTTGTCCTTATCTTACGTTGTTAGGAATTGATTAGGCTTTCAACAATTCCATTGTTTTTGAATTAAAGACAAGAAGAATGAAATTTGAAGGTGATGGCCTTAGGGTCATTGCACCTCTGAATCTTGATGAAGGTTGAATATACACATAACCCATCAGAGAAGAAGACCGCACATATGAGCTAGAGAATATATATAAATTGACCGCGAGACAACAAGATTACATTAACCCTACAAAAGATGGGAATTTAAGCTGGTGAAGTGACAACGTATGCTCATCGGACTCAAAAGAAGCACTGGAGAACTGGTAGAACAAAATGTGTGAAGTTTCTGCACAGAGGTGTGCCAGATTGACCAGGGAAGTTCGTTGGATTGGCACAGAAGAAAGTAACTTGCCCACCTTTGATGGTTTAAATCACTTAGAAACTTTCTTGTTTAAATTTGAAGAAGTTGTACGAGTAAAACATAGATTTTTGGCATTGGATGAGGCTTTGAAAGCAACTCCGGCAAGATGGTGGGGGACACATAAAAGGAACATCGCGAACTGTATGCAATGTCACACTTTGATGACAGCGCGATTTTCAGACAACATCAAAGGATGCGAAGTTCGATACATAGGTCAAAGCTATATAAAGGACCATGTGCGAGGTTGTGAGGAGGCATGGAGCAACATCCCTCAAGAACAGTGGGTGCATAAATTCATCAACATGTTGGACACAATGCCCATCAATTGGTATCTTCAAGCAAAACTGCACCTCACCGCTAAATATTGGTACGGTATGACTCAAAATTTTATAGCTACATTTTCATTTGAAAGCCAGTACCCCTTAGTAGATCAAGCTCTACAATTTGTAAGAAAAAAATTCTTTGAGGAGTCACCTAACTTCCCTATTGAGAAAGAAGAGGATGAATGGACTGCACCTCTTTAGAAACTGCAAGGATGTTACAATATCAATGCTGATGAAGATGGCGATCCTAGGAATGTGAACATCGCAGGACAGAGAGATGTAGAAGGACCAGGAGTCAAACTACCTTTCATTTTACAACCAATCAAAATAAAGAAAGTTAATATTGGAACATAGCAAGCACCTAAGCTTGCTAATGTTGGAGATTATTGGGATGATGCCACCATTGATAAGATCACAAAATTACTGCATGAATATCCGAACTTGTTCCCAACCAAGTTCACTGACATGAAGGGAATAAAAGGGCCCATGGGAGAGATAAAGATCCCCTTGAAACCATATGCAAGGCCAATTAAATAGAAACCCTACAGATTGAATCCGAAATATAAGCAGAAAGTGAAGATTGAACTAGATAGAATGTTGGAAGCAGGAATCATAGAACCTGTGGAAGAGTCAGAATGGATTAGTCCTATGGTGGTACAGGATAAGAAGACATGAGAGATCAGGATCTGTGTAGATCTCAAGAAGCTGAATGATGTCTGTTTTCATGACCCATTCCCTACACCGTTTACAGACAAAGTGTTAGATAATGTAGGAGGACAAGAGGTATATTCCTTTACAGATGGATTCTCAGGTTATCACCAGATCAGGATTGCTAAAGAAGATCACCATAGGACCACATTTGCAACAGAATGGGATCCTTCCAATACACAAGGATGCCTTTTGGATTGAAGAATGCATCAACCATCTTTTCTAGGCTGGTGGTCAAAGCATTCAAGGAGTTTTTACACAAATGTTTGGAAGCATATTTTGATGATTGGACTGTTTTTAGCCTATTGTAGAATGATATTGAATGTTTAATACTAATGTTGGATAAGTGTAGGCAATGTCAAATTTTCGTGAATCTGAAGAAGTGCATCTTCATTTCACCTTTTGGAGAGTTGTTGGGCCATATTGTGTGTAAGCAGGGGTTGTTTGTAGACCCATCCAAGATTTCCATTATTGTTGATCTACCCCCTCGACCTCATTCAGACAACTGCGCATTGCGCTGGGACATACTAGATACTAAAAGAAGTTCATTAAGGGCTATGCACAAATTACAACACCCATGGAGAAGATTTTGAAGAAAGATTGTCATTTTCAATGGACAGAAGAATGTCAGCAGAGCTTCAACACATTGAAATAGAAAATGGTTACTACGCCTATTCTGGTTTTCCCAGATTGGAGCAAGGAATTTCACGTTCCTGTCGATGCTTCATCTATTGCACTAGGAGCAGTGTTAGCGTAACTAGGAGTAGGAGATATTGACCATCCATTAGCCTTTTCTAGTAGGAATCTCTCAACAACTGAGATAAATTATACCACCACTGAGAGAGAAGGTTTAGCCATGGTGTACGCACTACAGAAGTTTCAACACTACTTATTGGGAGGACATTTTAAGATGTTCACCGATCACTCTGCATTGAAATACCTAGTCAACAAACCAGTGTTGGGGGGGGAGAATATGCAGATGGTTACTGCTATTCCAGGAATATGATTTTGAGATTGTGGTCAAGCCAGGGAGAATGAACAAGGGACCTGATCATTTATCTAGGCTGGAGCATGGAGAGGAACCTACTAGTTTGGAGGATACATACCATATGAATAGTTGTTGGCCATCAGAAGGGTTGATGACCAATTCGCCGAGATAATCCAGTTCCTATCAACAGGAATGGAACCTAGTGAATATACAATCATCCAAAAGAAACAACTGGTAGTGAACACTGCAAATTTTTTACTTATAGCCAGACAACTATACAATATGGGACCTGATGATATCCTAAGGAGATGTGTTATGGAGGTAGAAAGACCACTGATTTTAGCAGAAGAACATGAAGGCATTGCAGGAGGATACTATGCAGGGAATTAAACAACACAGAAGGTTCTTAGAGTTGGCCTCTGGTGGCCTACTTTACATAAAGACGCCAAGGAATACTATAAAGCCTGCGATGTATGCCAAAGAGTTGGGAAGCCTTCCCAAAGATATGAGATGCCTTTAGCACCGCAAATGACTTTGCAGGCATTTGAGAAATGTGCAATTGATTTAGTGGGACCTATAAACCCACCAGGGAAGTGCACAAGATCTAGATACATCATCATTGCGACATAGTATTTGACAAGATGGGCAGAAGCAAGAGAAGTTAAGGACTGTAGTGAAACTACAACTGGGTGATTGATATTTGAGGATATCATAACAAGGTTTGGATGCTCGAAGACCCTTATGAGCGATCAAGGTACACACTTTATTAATAAGACCATTGAAGCTTTGACTCAGGAATTTGAAGTCCACCATCAGAAGAGTACTCCTTACCATCCACAAGTGAATGGGATGGTCGAATCTTTCAACAAGATCTTATAGACAACGTTGACGAAGATTTGCAGTGTGAACATGGATGATTGGGATTTGAGAGTACCATCAGTGCTATGGGCCTATAGAACTACTTGCAAGAAGCTAACAATGCAAACTCCCTTTAAGTTGGTGTATGGTCTAGAAGCAATTGTCCCTATGGAATATTCGGTTCCTAGTCTCAAAATTGCAGCATTCACAGATATGGACGACACTAGCGTTGTTCAATAGAGGCTTGCGCAGGTGGTAGAAATAGAAGAAGATCGATTTATTGTAGGATTCCATCAACAAGTACAAAAAGAATGAGAAAAGGCCTATCATGATAGGCACATCAAGAAGAAATCCTTTAAGCAAGGAGATCTGGTATTGGTATATGACAACAAGGTCATGAAGCATCCAAGGAAGTTCAAGACACATTGTCTTGGGCCATATGAGGTTGCTTATGTTACAGAAGGAGGAGATGCGCAGTTGAAGAATTTGAATGGAGAATGGAAGGAAGGTTTGGTGAATGGGAGCCAGTTGAAATTGTACAATGACAGCCAGCTACCTCGTAGCTCTAAGTAAAAGCTTGAGAAAAATGGTCTAGGTACCAGTGTAGTTGAAACTAGGTACCAGACACAGAAAATACAATTTGCACAAGGAAGGGAGGGACAGAGTAGAAATCCCAGGTGAGTGTCGGGGGCCTGTCACCTAAACTGCCTCGGGACGAGTCACATGTGAGTGTCGGGGGCCTGTCACCTAAACTGCCTCAGGACGAGTCACATGTGAGTGTCGGGGGCCTGTTGTCCCTTGGTTATGGAAGGTTGTGAAGATTAAGGAAAGAAGCGCGAAGTGAAAACTACGCAGAAGACAAGTTGATTGAGATTGGGTCGAAGTGGCCAAAAGAGTATAAAAGATGGAGAGAAGTAAGAGAAAGCAATCCGTTAGATGGGGAGATAGAGGAAGACAGATCAAAAAAGAAGATGGATCGTGGAAAACCCAGGAAGAAGAAAAAGCCACCAATGGATGCTTTGGAGCACCTCGCAGGGAAGAAAGAAAGAAAGGCTTGCGAAGCCGTAAAAACGCGGGTCAAGTTGACCTAGGGTTTTAGACATTTAGGGTTTTTGTATTTAGGGTTTTGACACCTAGGTTTTGGCCTAAGGGTTTTCTGAGAGTTAATGTAATGTATAAATAAAAGTCAAGAGGACCTGGGATGGGTTCGATGATGTATGATGAGTGATTTTTGTTATTGCTGAGAGAGAAGTATTATGTGGTGAGAGAAGTCCGTGTTGTAATATCTTCAGCTGGGTGAGAAGATCAACCCTGCAACTAGGTGTGTAGGGAGGGGAGAGAAGAAGAGAAACAAATAGAGATATGAAAGCTAAGAGTGCAGATAGAACTGTATTCTTTCATCTAATATATTATAAAGCACATTTCTGTGGACGTATCCCTAGGGAAAGGGTGAACCACGTACATCTTGTTGTTGTGTGTGATTGATGTTGTGTTATTCTGATCTTTGATATACTGTGAATGCAATATTGTGTTAGATCTGAGATATAGTTTGTGCATTAGGCTTAAGAAATATAAAGACTAACTAGATCTATGTGTGAGTGTTTCCCTGGATCCACTTTGCATTTCCTCTGGTTGTATACACCCGTGTCTTGCAATCCCCTATTGCTACTTTGGGTGAGACTTCATCTGCTTCACAGGTTTTTCCGAAAGGGCCTATAGTTAGGGCTTGTTGGTGCACTGTTAGAGTTGAACCCTGGGTCTGCCCTTGTGCCAACACTTACTATTTTAGTTTTAGAAATATTTACAGGGTTCAAGAACTTTTTTTCCCCCTTACAAGACTGTTGTTCAATTCCAGTTTAAAAAAAATCCCAGTGGGCTCGTTTGAGAATTTGAGGTATTTGAGCCTCATGTAGGAGGTCTTGGGGTCGATTCATTAGGGGTTGTCTATGTGTTGCATGTCTCACTTGATGGTCCCACTAGGTCAAGCATCATAATCAATGTTGATGAGTTTTCCTTGGGTACCATCTTAGAATGTGAGGAAGTGATCAGGAGTTTCCTTGTGAAGTTTTCCTTGGAAAGGTAAAACACACACACACACACACACACACACACACACACACACACACACACACACACACACACAATCTATTATATGAATGAAGAATAGGAGATATTCCATTCTATTTTATATCTCAATCTCTTTCATAAAGTAATGTACTCTAGATTTCATACATTAGCATGAGCATTGTTCAATCTAATTTGTTTTGGGCACATCTATTTTCATTATTCACTTCATTTTATTCATGTTTCTTCTTACCATAAATTAATCTGTTCCAAATTGCAAAGCTGTCCATCGAATTTCCCCAAATAATATGGATGAATATTCACTCTTATCCATTTCAACCATGGAACATTGGAGCATGTTCCATAATCTAAAATCAACATAATGGCTTGGTACTCCATTCCTCCTCTTATCACACACAATATATGATCTCCACTTTCTTCTCTCTGTAAAAGCATTTCGGTATCCACAAACTGAGGTACATGGACAAAGCTAAATCCAGTGAGACTGGTTATTCGGGAAACATGCTAGACTTTCCTGCGAATAAGGAGGAAGGGGTACTCACTCACATTCTAGCCACTGAATTCCACACCGAGTCGGCTATAGACTCGCTGTTGGAAGTCAGGCAGAATCCCACTATGAAGTATTTAGTCATCAATAGGCCAACTGCTAAGAAGAAAAGGAGCAAGCGATAGAAGAAGGAAACCACAATTGAAGCGAATGAAAGTGTTGGAGAGAATCAACCGGTATGGTTAGATTCTTTAAAGGAGGAGATCGCTAAGCTGAAATGGTTAGATTCTGATACCATGTTGTAACGTCCCCGACCACCCATGACCCGGCCATGCTAAGTGAGGGAACACTTTCATTCTCTCACTACGAAACATACTCTAACATACCCAATATTCAACTGAGCTATGCCACATAAATGTTTTCTTCAAACTGCATGAAATTTTAACATATACATACAACACTCTTGTGAAAGATTTACATATAAACATAAAAAAACAATTACATTCTATAAATATACAATTTCATACTGAAATAACAGTAAACACAGATATGCAACATATACAGGGAAATACCCATAAACATATAGACAATTATAATCACATATATGATAAACCGTAACATAACCACGTAAATAACAATGCAACATGTAAATTTATCATACGATTGGTACTTATCTTGTAAAGATTGTCACCAACTGTGTACAGACCATCCATGAACCTCCCAGCCTCAGATTACACTGTTCATCACTCTCAACAGTGAGTCATCCCCGAGCTGGGACTAAACTCCACCCGGGTAAAGGGATTTCCTAACTAGGCTAAAGACTAATAGACAACAGGAAAGACTCTGTTCCAGGTTCTCACTCAACTAACAACCTAGAACCTCTCATTCCCCACATTCCTATCCCACCCAAGGAAGTGTGCCCCTTCTCTACTCAACAGTCCCTCGTCTGCCCCACTTCCCTTCTAGGGCTTCAGCAACAGGCCAGACAGGAAGTCTCAGAGAATAGTAGCTGCAGATTAGCACCTTCAGGAAATCAATTCCCACCAATTCTCTCGCTCAGAGAATTGCTCGAGAGAATTTCTCATGGGCCTAACAACCTGCCTCTTCAATTTTCCATGGGCCTGATAACCCGTTTCTTCAATCCTGTGTTAGTTGTGGAGCCTAATTATTTTCCTGACTCATAGGTCTTGTGTTTTTCAGCTGTGTTTATACCCCAAGAATATTTTACACCCTATAAGTAAGTACACTCTTCCATGCGGGGGAGTACCCCCTCTGCGAGGTCCAGGGGGTTTGGGGGAGAAGCCCCTGAAGGAAAAATTTCCTTGTAAAAGTATATTGTAATTTCATTGTAAATCTGGACCGTTCATTATAAGGTCGCAGATCTAATGGTAGAAATTATGTTAGGGTTTTTTGCCCTAGAAGGCAACCCTTTGTTATGAGGGAAATGTATTGCGGCTATGCATGATTGCGAGTATTGTATTATGAGAGAGGATATTGTGAGAGAAAGTGGGTTTTGTTGTAGGTTGTATCCCTTCATTTGCTGGATAATAATAAAGGAAGGACCTGGCAATTTCTCTGGTAGACGTACCCACATTGGGTGAACCACGTAAATCTGTGTCTCTCTTGTATTGTGTATCTTTTGTGTTTTTTTTCCACATTTGTTTTATTTTATTTCTCTGCGGTCCTATTTTTCTAACAACTGGTATCAGAGCGAAAGGTAACTCGCAGGAAAAGAGGGTTCCTGGTTCGAGTGGGAGCAATGTTGGAAGATGGAAAGTTTAGGGTCGAGAAATTTAATCGCCAAAACTACCAGTTATGGAAGATGCAGATGGAAGATTATTTATATCAGAAGGATCTATTCCTACCATTGGGCGGAGTAGAAAATAAGCCGATGACCATGAAGGATGAAGAATGGGAGATTCTTGACAGAAAGGCTCTAGGAACGATACAGATGAGCTTGGCAGCGTTGATGGCTTTCAATATTTCAAAAGAAAAGACAACGAAGGATCTGATGGACGGGTTGGCTAAACTCTATGAAAAACCCTCAGCGTCTAATAAGGTATTTCTAATGAAGATATTATTTAATATGAAGATGTCAGAAGGTGGGTCTGTTGCAAATCATTTAAATGAATTTAATACGGTTACTAATCAACTAAGTTCTGTAAAAGTGG
>SNQJ01S0107377.1:13093-26517 GCA_010110895.2 Picea sitchensis
CACACACACACACTAATGCCAGTGGGCTTGTTGGGGTGGCAGGCATGGGTGGGAGTCTTCTCGATCCTGGAGGAAATTCTTGAGTTTCATATGCATGGGGCCTTCAAAAGGAAACTAATAATGTCGTTGAAGCTTATGCCCTCTTTAAAGGACTTCGTTTAGGAAGGGAGAGGAATATCATCGATCTCTTAGTTCTTCGTGACTCGATAATGGTTTTCCAGGAGATTATTAAGAAGAGACAAGACAAATGCAACACCTTTAAAAGTGTTATGGCTCATATCTAATCTCTTATCGATGGTTTCATCTCGGTTCGGGTTTATCATATCAAAAGGGATCTAATGTCCAAGCTAGGATCTAATATTGAAGGTGGGCATACTATTATAAATGGAATCGGGAGGTATGTGTCTATCCCTTAATTCTTTCCCCCCTCTTTCTTGTGTGCAAGCATATGAATATTCTCGTCAACAGTTGGGTCAGTCCCATCGCACATTTGGTTCTTAATGAACCTAGAGCAAGCATTCACTCTATTTTGTGCCTCCTCGACTTCTTATGGGAAATGGTTCCTCCAAAAATGGTCTATTCTTCTCTAGTTTTTGGGTGGGGTTCATCCCGTGGATTGTTTTTATTCCAATTGTGTGGTGTTTTCCCAAGGGGTCTCCTATCGTTGATTAGTGAAGTATTATCGTTGTCTTCATTTCATGGCCCCTACCCAATTTCGATTTTGTCTTTTAGGTTAATCCTCATTCTGCAACATTTTTCTCTGGGTACTAGTAATTCTTGTCTTTTTTTTTCATGGTTTATTTGCATAGTGTTTCCTCCCTACCCTCACCTCTTTTGGTTGTGGTTTTCAACACTTTGGTTGGTGGAGGTTTCTTGTTTTATTTTTTCAATGGGCAGAGATGGAATATTGGAATGATTTCAAAAGGATCCTTAGGTGCCATGAATAAATATCCTAGGCCAACTCCTTAGTGCTCCACCTACTCTCAACCAAATTTTGGGAATTTGAGGAGGCCTTGGCTACTCTGTCGAGGAAAATGGACAAAATGGAAGAGGAAATATTGCACATGAAGGATTTGGTCTTCCCTCAACACTCTTCTTTAGCTTCAATTAATCATGGTTCTTGCCCTGCTAATGGTAATACAATCAATGGAAATGAAGATCGTGGTACAACTCCAATTGATATCGAGGAAGGGCCCCTTCTGCAGTCTAGGGCATTGGAAATTCAAGACTCAACATCCTCTCATCAATAAATGTTCTTTAAGACTTTGTGTCTTCTTAGTTATTTTTTCAAAGATCTAATATGTTTAGATACTCAAGATTCCAAAATGGAGGAAGCACCAGACCTTACTGTTGTCCCTTGGCTATGGAAGGTTTCAAAGATTAAGGAAAGAAGTGCGCAGTGCAAATTGCGCGGAAGACAAATTGACTGAGATTGGGTCAAAGTGGCTGAAAGAGAAGAAAAGATGGAGTGAAGTAAGAATAAGCAAGCCGTTGGACGGGGATATCGAGAAAGATAGATCAGCAAGGAAGATGGATCGTGGACAAATCAACAAGTGGTAAAAATCACCAATGGATGTTTTGGATCACCTCGTAGGCAAAAAGGAAAGACAAGCTGGCGAAGCCGAAAACATGGGTCAAGTTGGCCTAGGGTTTTAGACATATAGGGTTTTGACACCTAGGTTTCAACCTAAGGGTTGTTCGAGAGTCAATGTAATGTATAAATAAAGGTCAATAGGACCCGGGACGGGTTCGATGATGTATGATGAGTGATTGTTGTTATTTCTGAGAGAGAAGTATTGTGTGGTGAGAGAAGTTTGTGTTGTAAGATCTTCAACTGGGTGCAAAAATCAACCCTGCAGCTGGGTGCACTGGGAGGGGAGAGAAGAATATAAAGGAAGAGAGATCTGCAAGCTAAGAGTGCAGATAGAACTGTATGCTTTCATCTAATATATTATAAAGCGCAGTTCCGTGTACGTAGCCCTAGGGAGAGGGTGAACCACGTACATCATATTGTTGTGTGTGATTGATGTTGTGTTCTTCTGGTCTCTGATATACCGTGAAGGCAATATTGTGTTAGATCTGAGATATAGTTCACGTAGTAGGATTAAGAAAGATAAAGACTAACTAGATCTATTTGTGAGTGTTTCCCTGGATCCACTTTGCATTTCCTCTGGTTGTAGACACATGTGTCCTGAAACCCCCTATTGCTACTTCGGGTGAGACTTCATTTGCTTCGCAGGTGTTTCCGAAAGAGCTAGTAGTTAGGGATTTTTGGTGCACAGTTAGAGTTGAACCCTCGGTCTGCCCCTGTGCCAACAAATGGTTCCATTGCCGAGACCGAGATCTTCTTAAGAGAATGTCAAGGTGGTTTCCATCGAAGACAAAAATTCGGAAGTGGATAGAAGAAAAAGAGAAGGACTTCGTTGAAGCTCAGAATAAGAATCCTAATCTTAGCATAGAGGATTGGTTGGAAAGTTATATCTTTACGGATATACACGAGCTTTTCTTTGGAGGAATTCATTAGGAGCTATACGAGTGGCTAATCGGATTAGCAGATACCAAGTTTGAAGTTAGACTCAAACCACCCGTGGTTTGAACATTGACGCTGATCAAGAAGGTCAAGAGAGTTGATAACGTTGTGTCAAGAGCAATAGATCTTTGGTTTGATAGTACCATTGGAGGGTACATTACTGAGTTTTCTATTGATAGAGTAGAATCATATAGCCAAGCATAGAGACATTTCTTTAAGGGACCGAGAGGAAAATATTTACACTTATTGAAGTTGCAGATCAAGATTCTATTTCATGAGAAGAACATCTTGAAGATACAGTAGTGGGTCAGATTGAAAAAGATAATGTTCAAGAATTCAGACAGCGACAGCGACACAGAGGTCGGAAACACGCGCAGTGGTAGAACCTTTAGAGAAGTTCCTCTGGTGACCTTGTTTGAGAAGAATCACAAAACACTGGCACAGGAAGAAGGGTTATACAGTGGAGAAGAAGAGTTATTGAACTAGGAACATTCAGAGTCCGCTAGGGAAGAAGAAGGGAAGATTGAAGAACCTCACCGAGAAGAGTCAGAAACTTCAAGAACTGCGTATACTATTGAAGTAAGT
This sequence comes from Picea sitchensis, assembly GCA_010110895.2. NCBI lineage: Eukaryota > Viridiplantae > Streptophyta > Pinopsida > Pinales > Pinaceae > Picea > Picea sitchensis. Next base: position 16,209 of record SNQJ01S0107377.1, read on the forward strand.
ACTATTACGCCTCTTGTTGTTTTAACAACATTAAGTAACAAGAGTAACCTAAGTTATCATAGCACTCAGAGCACTGGTACAAGTGGTTTAGTGCATACTCAGTCATGAAACCTACGAAGATCTATGGAAGATGAAATGAGGTTACCCACCTTTAGAGGAGATGGATCTGAAGATCCTGATCAACATTGGTTCTTATGCGAAGCTGTATGGATTATTAAGAATGTCATTGATGGAGTTGTTAAGAGAGATCAGTTTAGTACTACCCTAAGAGACCACACACTGAGTTGGTACATGAAGTTCATCCAAGGAGTTGCACAACCGAAATCGCTGAACGAGATCAAGACTGTGCTGATTTCCAAATTCAAGAAACCCAAGTCGGAGTCGCAGTGCATTACAGAGTTGAAAGAAATCAAGCAGAAAATAGTTGAACCTGTTTGGGAGATTGATCAGAGGTTTAAGACCCTGACAGGTCATTTGAGTTTTTATATTCCAGATGAACAAAATAAAGAGTGGTTCATTGCTGCCCTCTTACCACACATCAGAGTCCCTCTTATGCAATAGAAGATCACTTCGCAAGATGAGGTGTTGGAGATTGCCATGAAACTAGAATCAACCCCTATGGGAGATTCCAGCTCAGGTATGAGTCAAATTTTGAGCCAACTAACTAGCTTATCACTGTAGGTCGAAGATATGAAGAAATACAAGGGAAAAGATAAAAGAGAACACATCTAGTGTATCATATGAAAATCATAGGGCCATGACAAGGAGCATTGTCCTCTATTTCAGGAGTACTTGTCTTCAGGAGCCCCGAGCCCTTTGAAGTAGGTTACTCTACCTTGATGTGAGGTATGTAGAAATAGACATCACCCTGGAGAATGTTATTACATGCAAAAATATGTCCAGACACCTACCAACCTTTACTGCACATTATGTAAATCTATGGGGCATGATGAGAAAGATTGTAGGGCTTCTGACCTCTTGCATGAAAGATCAAGAGACACATATAAAATTCAAGGTGAAGTACAACAAGAAGAAAATACTATGCATTTTAACTCCGCAGGAAGAGGAAACGTCAACCCTCATGGTGGATTCAGAGGAAGAGGACAAGGAGGAGGCATGGGCCGAGGTCAAGGTCAGATCATTTGTTATAACTGCGCAAAACCAAATCACTTGGCAAGGGACTGTCAGAACCCTTATACCACTTGTAGTTACTGCAACTCATTTGAACATGTCATAGAAGATTGTCCTGCACTATTAGCCAAACTTTAGGAGAGACGAGGAGGGAACTAGCAAGTACAACTAATCGCGGAAGAACCTCGCAGAATTGATCCTAGAGTCATTTTTTTCACTAGAGGAGGTGCTGCTACAGAACAATACAAGGTGACTCCATGGAATATTACAGAAGAATTAGGAGTTATAAGGGATATAGAGAAGAAACAAGAGTTTGTTCCAAAGAAAGAAAAGCAGACATTTGAAGAGGCAAGAAAAGATTTTGGAAGATATCAAGCTTATTCATCAAAGGCACAACTAGAAGTGACAGAATGTGGAATGCCTCTGGACTTTGATCAGTTTGCTTCGTCTGGAGATGGAAAAGAGGTAAGAAATCTTACAAAATTCTTATGTAATTGCATTAATTTGATTAAGGATGAAAAATCCATACAAGAACTACAAAATTTGATCAAATAGTATGAGATAGGAAGGGTAGATCCTCTACTGAATAAAGAAATACATCAACTATATAAAAAGAGAAGGACAAATAAGGAACTACACCTTAATGCTCAAATTGGAGATTATGATATAGATTATGTGGTCCTCGACTTAGGGTCAGAGGTCAATGTTATGACGAAGAATACCTGGGCAATGATGGGAAAACCTAAGTTGATCTATTCCCCTATCAGGCTTAGGATGGCTAATCAGCAGGCAGTAAGCCCTTTTAGTAGGCTGGAGCATGTACCTATGGAAATCGACGGGGTAAGAACACTTGTGGACTTTGAGGTGATTGAGATAATTGACGGTAGTTGTCCTTATCCTACGTTGTTAGGAATTGATTAGGCTTTCAACAATTCCATTGTTTTTGAATTAAAGAAAAGAAGAATGAAATTTGAAGGTGATGTCCTTAGGGTAATTTCACCTCTGAATCTTGATGAAGGTTGAATATACACAAAACCCATCAGAGAAGAAGATCGCACATATGAGCTAGAGAATATATATAAATTGACTGCGAGACAACAAGATTACATTAACCCTACAACAGATGGGAATTTAAGCTGGCGAAGTGACAATGTATGCTCATCGGACTCAAAAGAAGCATTGGAGAACTGGCAGAACAAAATGTATGAATTTTTTGCACAGAGGTGTGCCAGATTGACCAAGGAAATTCATTGTATTGGCAAAGAAGTAAGTAACTTGCCCACCTTTGATGGTTTAAATCACTTAGAAAATTTCTTTTTTAAATTTGAAGAAGTTGTACTAGTAAAACATAGATTTTTGGCACTGGATGAGGCTTTGAAAGAAACTCCAGCAAGATGGTGGGGGACACATAAAAGGAACATCGCGGACTATATGCAATGTCACACTTTGATGACAACGCTATTTTCAGACAACATCAAAGGATGCGAAGTTTGATACATAGGTCAAAGCTGTCTAAAGGACCATTTGCGAGGTTGTGAGGAGGCCTGGAGCAACATCCCTCAAGAACAGTGGGTGCATAAATTCATCAACACGTTGGACACAACGCCCATCAATTGGTATCTTCAAGCAGAACTGTGCCTCACCACTTCATATTGGTATGGTATGACTCAAAATTTTGTAGCTACATTTTCATTTTAAAGCCAGTACCCCTTAGTAGATCAAGTTCTACAAGTTGTAAGAAAAAAATTCTTTGAGGAGGCACCTAACTTCCCTATTGAGAAAGAAGAGGATGAATGGACTGCACCTGTTTAGAAACTGCAAGGATGTTACAATATCAATGCTGATGAAGATGGTGATCCTAGGAATGTGAACATCCGAGGACAGAGAGATGTAGAAGGACCAGGAGTCAAACTACCTTTCATTGGACAACCAATCAAAATAAAGAAATTTAATATTGGAACATAGCAAGCACCTAAGCTTGCTAATGTTGGAGATTACTGGGATGATGCCACCATTGATAAGATCACAAAATTACGGCATGAATATCCAGACTTGTTCCCAACCAAGTTCACTGACATGAAGGGAATAAAAGGGCCCATGGGAGAGATAAAGATCCCCTTGAAACCATATGAAAGGCCAATTAAATAGAAACCCTATAGATTGAATCCCAAATATAAGCATAAAGTGAAGATTGAACTAGACAGAATGTTGGAAGCAGGAATCATAGAACCTGTGGAAGAGTCAGAATGGATTAGTCCTATGGTGGTACAAGATAAGAAGACATGAGAGATCATGATCTGTGTAGATCTCAGGAAGATGAATGATGTATGTTTTAATGACCCATTCCCTACACCGTTTACAGACGAAGTGTTAGATAATGTAGGAGGACAAGAGGTATATTCCTTTACAGATGGATTCTCAGGTTATCACCAGATCAGGATTGCTAAAGAAGATCACCATAGGACCACATTTGAAACAGAATGGGATCCTACCAATACACAAGGATGCCTTTTGGATTGAAGAATGCATCAACCATCGTTTCTAGGGAGGTGGTCAAAGCATTCAAGGAGTTTTTACACAAATGTTTGGAAGCATATTTTGATGATTGGACTATTTTTAGCCTATTGTAGAATGATATTGAATTTTTAAGACTAATGTTGGATAAGTGCAGGCAATGTCAAATTGCCCTGAATCTGAAGAAGTGCATCTTCATTTCACCTTTTGGAGTGTTGCTGGGCCATATTGTGTGTAAGCAGGGGTTGCTGGTAGACCCATCCAAGATTTCCNATTAAGGGATATGCACAAATTACAACACCCATGGAGAAGATTTTGAAGAAAGATTGTCAGTTTCAATGGACAGAAGAATGTCAGCAGAGCTTCAACACACTGAAATAGAAAATGGTTACTACGCCTATTCTGGTTTTCCCAGATTGGAGCAAGGAATTTCACGTGCCTGCCGATACTTCATCTATTGCACTAGGAGCAGTGTTAGCGTAACTAGGAGTAGGAGATATTGACCATCCATTAGCCTTTTCTAGAAGGAAGCTCTCAACAATTGAGATAAATTACACCACCACTGAGAGAGAAGGTTTAGCCATGGTGTACGCACTACAGAAGTTTCAACACTACTTGTTGGGAGGACATTTTAAGATGTTCACCGATCACTCTGCATTGAAATATCTAGTCAACAAAAAAGTGTTGTGGGGGGAGAATATGCAAATGGTTACTGCTATTCCAGGAATATGATTTTGAGATTGTGGTCAAGCCAGGGAGAATGAACAAGGGACCTAATCATTTATCTAGGTTGGAGCATGGAGAGGAACCTACTAGTTTGGAGGATACATACCAGATGAATAGTTGTTTGCCATCAGAAGGGTTGATGACCAATTCACCAAGATAATCCAGTTCCTATCAACAGGAATGGAACCTAGTGAATATACAATCATCCAAAAGAAACAACTGGTAGTGTGTGCTGCAAAGTTTTTACTTATAGCTAGACAACTATTCAATATGGGACCTGATGATATCCTAAGGAGATGTGTTATGGAGGTAGAAAGACCATTGATTTTAGTAGAAGCACATGAAGGCATCGCAGGAGGACACTATGCAGGGAAATAAATAACACAGGAGGTTCTTAGAGCTGGCCTCTAGTGGCCTACTTTACATAAAGATGCCAAGGAATACTATAAAGCCTGCGATGTATGCCAAAGAGTTGGGAAGCCTTCCCAAAGAGATGAGATGCCTTTATCACCACAAATGACTTTGCAGGAATTTGAGAAATGTGCAATTGATTTAGTGGGACCTATAAACCCACCAGGGAAGTGCACAAGAGCTAGATACATCATCATTGCGATAGAGTATTTGACAAGATGGGAAGAAGCAAGAGTAGTTAAGGACTGTAGTGAAACTACAACTGGGCGATTGATATTTGAGGATATCATAACCAGGTTTGGATGCCCAAAGAGCCTTATGAGCGATCAAGGTACACACTTTATTAATAAGACCATTGAAGCTTTGACTCAGGAATTTGAATTCCACCATCAGAAGAGTACTCCTTACCATCCACAAGTGAATGGGATGGTCGAATATTTCAACAAGATCTTGTAGACAACGCTGACGAAGATTTGCAGTGTGAATAGGGATGACTGGGATTTGAGAGTACCATCAGTGCTATGGGCCTATAGAACTACTTGAAAGAAGCTAACAATGTAGACTCCCTTTAAGTTGGTGTATGGTCTAGAAGAAATTGTCCCTATGGAATATTTGGTTCCTAGTCTCAGAATTGCAGCATTCACAGATATGGACGACATTGGCGTTGTTCAATAGAGGCTTGTGCAGGTGGTAGAAATAGAAGAAGATCGATTTATTGCAGGATTCCATCAGCAAGTACAAACAGAATGAGAAAAGGCCTATCATGATAGGCACATCAAGAAGAAATACTTTAAGCAAGGAGATCTGGTATTGGTATACGACAACAAGGTCATGAAGCATCCAAGGAAGTTCAAGACACATTGTCTTGGGCCATATGAGGTTGCTTATGTTACAGAAGGAGGAGCTGCGTAGTTGAAGAATTTGAATGGAGAATGGAAGGAAGGTTTGGTGAATGGGAGTCAGTTGAAATTGTACAATGACAACCAACTACCTCGCAGCTCTAAGTAAAAGCTTGAGAAAAAGGGTCTAGGTACCAGTGTAGTTGAAACTAGGTACCAGACACAGAAAATACAGTCTACACAAGGAAGGGAGGGACAGAGTAGAAAGCACAGGCTGCCCCACGTAGTCTGACGACAAAGAAAAATAGAAGGTTCAAACCTGAAGTGCCTTGGGACGAGTCACATGTGAATGTCAGGGGCCTATTGTCCCTTGGTTATGGAAGGTTGTGAAGATTAAGGAAAGAAGAACGAAGTGAAAACTGCGCAGAAGACAAGTTGATTGAGATTGGGTTGAAGTGGCCAAAAGAGTAGAAAAGATGGAGTGAAGTAAGAGAAAGCAAGTTGTTAGACGGGGATATTGAGGAAGACAGATCAACAAAGAAGATGGATCTTGGACAACTCAACAAGCAGAAAAATCTACCAATGGATGCTTTGGAGCACCTCGCGGCAAAGAAGGAAAGAAAGGCTAGCGAAGCCCTAAAAACGCGGGTCAAGTTGACCTAGGGTTTTAGACATTTAGGGTTTTGGTATTTAGGGTTTTGACACTTAGTTTTTGGCCTAAGGGTTTTATGAGAGTCAATGTAATGTATAAATAAAAGTCAAAAGGACCTAGGATGGGTTCGATGATGTATGATGAGTGATTTTTGTTATTGCTGAGAGAGAAGTATTATGTGGTGAGAGAAGTCTGTGTTGTAAGATCTTCAGCTGGGTGCGAAGATCAACCCTGCAGTTGGGTGTGTAGGGAGGGGAGAGAAGAAGAGAAACAAAGAGAGATCTGCAAGCTAAGAGTGCAGATATAACTGTATGCTTTCATCTAATATATTATAAAGCACATTTATGTGGACGTAGCCCTAGGGAGAGGGTGAACCACACACATATTGTTGTTGTGTGTGATTGATGTTGTGTTATTCTGATCTTTGATATACTGTGAATGCAATATTGTGTTAGATCTGAGATATAGTTCGCGCATTAGGCTTAATAAATATAAAGACTAACTAGATCTATGTGTGAGTGTTGCCCTAGATCCACTTTGCATTTCCTCTGGTTGTATACACCTGTGTCCTGCAACCCCCTATTGCTACTTTGGGTGAGACTTCATCTGCTTCACAGGTGTTTCCGAAAGGGCTAGTAGTTAGGGCTTGTTGGTGCACTGTTAGAGTTGAACCCTGGGTCTGCCCTTGTGCCAACACTTACTATTTTAGTTTTAGAAATATTTACAGGCTTCAAGAACTTTTTTCCCCCTTACAAGACTGTTGTTCAGTTTCAGTTAAAAAAAATCCCAGTGGGCTCGTTTGAGAATTTGAGGTATTTGAGCCTCATGTAGGAGGTCTTGGGGTCGATTCATTGGGGTTTGTCTATGTGTTGCATGTCTCACTTGATGGCCCCACTAGGTCAAGCATCATAATCAATGTTGATGAGTTTTCCTTGGGTACCATCTTAGAATGTGAGGAAGTGATCAGGAGTTTCCTTGTGAAGTTTTCCTTGGAAAGGTAAAACACACACACACACACACAATCTATTATATGAATGAATAATAGGAGATATGCCATTCTATTTTATATCTCACTCTCTTTCATAAAGTAATGTACTCTAGCTTTCATACATTAGCATGAGCATTGTTCAATCTAATGTTTTTTGGGCACATCTATTTTCATTATTCACTTTATTTTATTCATGTTTCTTCTTACCATAAATTAATCTGTTCCAAATTGCAAAGTTGTCCATCGAATTTCCCCAAATAGTATGGATGAATATTCACTCTTATCCATTTCAACCATGGAACATTGGAGCATGTTCCATAATCTAAAATCAACATAATGGCTTGGTCCTCCATTCCTCCTCTTATCACACACAATATATGATCTCCACTTGTAGTGTAGTGGTAATATCCATACACTACAATCGAACCAAATGTGTATCTCTCCCTCTTATTTTATGATACTTTCTTAGACATTTTTATTGTCTCGAGTCATACATTATCCTCACAAAGTTGGCTCATTACAATAACACTCTCTTTCTAAGTCATAGATTCTACTCATATAGTTGGATCATTACAACAAGTCATCTACCATAATGAAAATGACCACCATGGCCACATATGGAGACAACAAAATAATCTCTTTGATGGAGAAACTCATTGTAAACACCCTCAACCAACAATGAAAAACCATGGATATTGATTTCATGAATAGTTTGAAGGAAATTACCAACATAACCAAAAACAATTTTAAAATGTACCACAGTGAAGTTGAGCCCTTCAAAGCCATGACTAATCTTGAGTGAAATATTGATGTGAATGCTCGAATAACACTTGTCACTTCTACACATTCTTCAACCCATATGCATGTTAGACAATATAGGAAAGACAATGACCATGGTAGTTGGAAGCACTTAATCTTTGGCACAACCATCCAACAACAAACAATGCATGTATATTCCTTTGTTATTTATCAACTATGGGTAAGATGAATTTATAAATAATTTGTAGACATCCATTTGCATGCAATTTTCCATACACTAAGAGAAGTAGTATAGAACTATAACTTTGGTCCCAAAAATTGTTGTAATGGGGACCATTTCTTTGCAAGGAAGGGAAATTTATCCAAACACATACCTCATCGACAACAACTTCAATGAATTCCCTCATTGACAACACTTTTTTTGATGTCTCCCTTGGTGACAAATCCATTGTTGATGACATTCTTATTGGAAATTCTCTTTTCAACGTCATGTTATAGGGACAAGTCCTTTGTCAACAACCTCCTTGTCTATAATCCACTTATTGATGCTCCCTTGGTGACAAATCTGTTGTCAATGATGTCCTTGTTAATTATCCTCTTATTGATGACACACTTGTTGATGCTTCCTTTGTCAACAATCTTGTTGTCAATGGACCCTCTTGCCAATGAACCCTCTTAGTTGAACTTGTTTTGTATATGATTCTTCCAATTAATAATGTTGACCACCACCTAAATTGTTATAGCACTTATCTACCAACACATGTAGCATCACATGGCACACCAAGAGAAAAACAACCATATTCAATTACAGACATGAATTACCTTCAATGATCGAGCAACTAGTTATGTAATTGAAATGTGATTCCACACACACAAACACAAACACAAGCACAAACACAATATATTATATGAATAAGGGAAACAAAGAATATAAGGAAAGTCAAGAGTTTTATTATATGTCTCACTCTGTTTCACATAGACATATACATATCTTTTGTATGCTACTATATATAATATTCGATCTAATTTTCTTTATGCACATATATTTTCATTATTTTCTTCATTTTGTTCATACTTCAATTTACCATAACTTAATCAGCCCCACATTATTAAGTTTTCCCTTAGATTCCCCCCAATAATCTTGATCACTCAATCATCATCACGTGCTTAAATATAATCTTGACTAATACACACTACAATATCGATAATTATATTGTTCATGGGATTTCTCGATTTCCGTCTCATTTGACCATATTTCGATTGTGATTGTAATCTAGATTGTGTCTTCATTGAGATCTTTTTCATGATCATAAAATCAAGAGATGAGATGGATAGATCCAATTGTAGTAAACATTTATGCTTCTTCTTTGTTGATTAATGAAATTTTTGTAGAGTTAGTGAACAATGTAGATCCATGAATCCCTGTGGAAGAATTATGGAATACTCAAATTAAGGGTTTTGGAAACTACATCTTCCTAGGGAAAGTTACAATTAGAATTATGAATTCAATGAAAAAATGAAAAATTTGAGCATCAAGAATAAAATGACGACACATAAAGTTCAATTTAGGGAAGAAGGTGAGAGTGGTATGTTAAAATTTCTTATGCAACTTGTTAAAAACCAAATATCAATATAGCATAGAAAAACCTCAGAATAAGTACTCAACGCCTTGAAAAAGAGATAAATTCAAATAATAAGCCTCTTTGAGGGGGAATTCTTCTTATTCCCACATTAATGTACAATTACAAGATGATTCAAAATGAAAATGTCTCCTTGGTATATATAGGAGACTAGGAGGTATAATTACAACTAATGCCTAAAGCCGACATAAATAAAATAATATTACTAATATAATATGCCCCAATTAAGGGGTGAGCCACTATTTAGGGCTTCACATGCCCCTCCCCTTAAGACAAGTGTTGTCCACAACGCTTGAGTAACTCTGTATGCTTCTGTATAAAAGACTCATCTTCACAAGTGGAATCTTCAGCCGATAGTTTCCTCCATTTAATGAGATACTTTGAAATGGATCTATTCCTTAGCTGGTGAATTCTTGTCTCAGTGATGGCTTCAGGCTCCAATATGATTTTTCCTTCCTCATCAAGTTATGGCAATATAGTTTGAACTGGGATCTTGTCACCTATAACCTTCTTTAAGAATGAAACATGGAAAACTGGGTGTACTCGTGAATATGTAGGAAACTCCAATTTGTATGACACAGTACCAATATTTTGCAACACCTTATAAGGACCATAGTACTTTGGTGATAATTTATTATCCTTATTGGCT
>SNQJ01S0107377.1:30176-42678 GCA_010110895.2 Picea sitchensis
ATCATGAATTTCATGGGATACATTTTCACTTTCAGGTGTCCTCTCTATTATAGAATTTTTCAATCCTTCCATGAAACCATCCATATTTGCCTCCAACATAGCTTCCATCTCTTATAGTTCATATTTTGTTACTATATTCTTTTGTAAATCATTTATGTCCCTACGCATTTATTCACTTTCATCAAGAGTCAAAGTAGGATTGTCTGGAGGCTTATTTGGTGTAGAATTTCCCTTTTTGGGTGGCATGTTGGCCAAGTATCACTTTTGAACCTTGATTTTGAGGTGGTTCTGCTAGACAATATTTCTTCTACTGTATCTCCAAAGTTTTGACTCTTCTGGGTATGAAACTTTATTTTTGTAGTTATCTGATATTTCTTATCTACAATGCCACATGTCTGATCAAAATTGGATGTGCCAAGTGGAATTTACAGTAACTTCCCCACAACTTTCTGATTTTTGTCCTTTTCAAGAGATATCACGTGTATAGAGTGCCCCGCACAAAATAATTGATATAAATTCTAAAACTCATACCAGAAATACTACAGGCTGTCCACTATCCAATGAAACTAGTCTCACTCAATTTGGATACTCTAGGAAGAAGTTATAATTGTTTTACCTGGAACACCTTCTTGAGACTAGTCAATAGGACTAGTTAGATACCCTATCTTCCACAGGGTGTATCTACAAATGTAAGATTACCCAGAAGATGAAAGTTTTACCAAGGATACCTTACTAATTTCTATGAATAGCCTCCAAAATTCATGGTCTGAAACTTTACAGAAAAAAATTTATAGCGAAAATTCCGCAATGACTCATTTTAGGATGATTCCAGAATCCTATATTGTACAGGCTATATCTCCGAAAGTATAAGGCCTCATGAGCAGAAATTTTAACCCAATGTACCTTGATCTGTCTAATAAATACCCTCCAAGACGTTCCTTCTGAAGCATTGTAGAAAAAAAGTTATAGTGAAAATTCCAAGGTGTCTCATATGTAGCAGCGAAACCCCAAGACCTTGAGCTCTGATACCATATGTTAAGAACCAAATATCAATGTAGCATAGAAAAACCTAAGAATAAGTACTCAACGCCTTGAAAAAGAGATAAATTCAGATAATAAGCCTCTTTGAGGGGGAAACCTCCTTATGCCCACATAAATTTACAATTACAAGATGATTCAAAATGAAAATGTCTCCTTGGTATATATAGGAGACTAGGAGGTATAATTACAACTAATGGCCTAAAGCTGACATAAATAAAATAACATTACTAATATAATATGCCCCAATTAAGGGGTAATGAGCCACTATTTAGGGCTTAACACAACTTGATTCTCATATTATGAGTGTGGAACATTATGGTTATAAACATGAAGGGTTCAACTTCAGTAAGGAGGAGGGAAATAAGGCTTAAGGCATTTTCCATAGTGGTATTTCATTTTTTTTAATATGAAATTTATATTTTAGCCTCTAATGTTTTTGAAGGATTTTTTACTATCGAAATAATTAAATATTGAAGTTTGGTTGAGATAAAATATTATTAGATTTTATTGTTATGTTTTGTATATGTACTTGTGTTGTGTTTTGTATATACGATGAAATGTAAAATCTTTATGTTATGTGCTTATTTTGTTAAGTTAACATTTTATTTTAATATAATTAATATGTTTTTGTCGATTAAAGTTATTTTATTTTTCAATTTTAAGTAATACTCCATGTCTTACATATCAATTTAAAATTGCAATTCTATGGCCTACCCAAAAGTACATAATTATACCATGGTCATCATTATCACATAGAGTGCCCTATCCTTTTGATGCCCAACATGTTAGAAAGGTTATTAAACATGCCCCCAAAAGTACATAATTATACCATAGTCATCATTATCACCTAGAGTGCCCTATCCTTTTGATTCCCAACATATTAGAAAGGTTATTAAAATAGTTGTGAATCAGAAACAGGTAAATAAGGGATTGATAAAATAGTTGGAACATCGGTATGTTGTATCACACATATACAATTGAGGAGCATAGTTGAGTGGAAATTGCCTTCAAGCAAGTGTCATTGGCTTAGATTCTTATGTTGGAGTGGTTATGGCTCGTATAGTGTCATTGGCTTAGATTCTTATGTTGGAGTGGTTATGGCTCGTATAGTCATAATTTTTCTCTAAGTCAAAGTTGATATCCAAAAAAATAAAGACAAACCCTCTCACCCTTTATTATGCCATCATGTCATTAATAATTCATTGAGAAAAATATGGTTTGATAAATTCAAAATTGGTCATTGTAATTGTGTTATATAAATGTATATTATGTATCATGATGCAATTTTAAGCCTAAGATGAGTATGTTTGATAGATTAAGCCTAAGATCCAAGTTTTTGGAGCTAATCATTGTGATGTATAAGTGATGTACATGTTAAAAGGTATCCTTTTATGTATGAGTTGTATGTTGTAAATGAGTTGAGTAATCCGTATACTATAAGAAATTGTGATGTAAACTCAAGTGTTGCAAAATAGTTATTGCAACTGAAATTGTTGCTGAAGAGGCAATGTTTTATATATTGTATCTCTATTGTACATATTGTAGTTTTTTAGTTAGTGAAATTTGATTTCTTTGCACATTCTTCAATGAGTTATATATATATATTTCAATTCATGTGAAATTATGTGTTTTAAGAAGATATTATAATAAAGTTGCATTGATCTTTTAAGCATTGCTTAGGGTGTTATCCATATCAAAATAGTGCATGCTAATGCGACCTGCATACTTTGTTAAAGGAAACATATTGTGTTGTAGTTAGTAGATTGGTAGGGACATTTGTAATATATTGAATAGGTTTTGTATCCTTACAATGGTATCAGAGTTGATAAATTATACAGGTTGGTTTTCTTATCATAATACATAGAACATGGTAATACTTTGACTCGAAACTAGTGAATTTGCATGGTAACAAATTAATAATGATCATTTAATTATATTTTGTCTTATTAGCTAGAATCTAGGTTTAAAATTGTGAATTTCATTTTGAAAGTGTGAATTTTGATGTTTCCAAAGTGAAAAATTGGATTCTAAAAGCATGAATGTTGGTGTTTCCATGGTGTGAAGTTGGTTTTGAAAGACTAAATTTTGATTCCAAAATTGTTCTTTTGATTTCAAGTGTTCTTTTGATTTTGAAAATGTGAATTTTGATTTCAAAAGTGTGAATTTAGATTCCAAAACTATAACTTTTTATTCCAAAAGTGTGAATATCGAATTTTGAAAGTGTGTATTTGGATTCCGATATCATGGATTTAGATTCCTAGGTGTGTATTTCATATTCCAATAATAATTTCAACATTTTATTTATGTATATGCATGCATATCACTATGTCATTGAAGAAAATAGAAATAAGTGTTGTCATTGTATTGAAAAATTATACATTTTTGTTAATATTCAAAGTAGATGTTAAGTACTAGACAAAGCCCCATGCTAAGTATAAAACTCCTTATTAAGCCCCAGATATTGAATTATTACATTTATAGTGTTATATTTGTATGTAGGCCAAAACCCTTCATTGTACCATATATATATATGTGTGTGTGTGTGTGTGTGTGTGTGTGTGTGTGTGTGTGTGTGTGTGTGTGTGTGTGCAGAGAGAGAGAGAGAGAGAGACCTAGTCTTAGGATCGTCTCATGTCTTGTCTTCTAAATTGGGTATGTTGTAAAAGGAGGTTTCCCCCTCGATGTGGACTAAATTCATAGAATTTTTATCATTTTTAAGGTGTTGGATCATAACCTTTGGTATCAGAGCATCAATCATAGGGTTTTTCTACTTCAAGATAGTCATCTTGGAATTTTCACTATAATATTTTTTCAAGGATACTTCAGACATCAAAATTTGGAGGTTACTTAAGAGACATATCAAAGTATCTTTGGTAAAAAATTTAGGTTTTTGGTCATTACAAATTTGGAGATATAGCCAATGGAAGATAGGGTTTTTGACTCAAACGAAATTCATTTTTAAATGAGTCACATTGGTATTTTCAATATAACTCTTTTTCTGGGAGGTTTCAGAGAGTAAATTTTTGTGGAGACTAAGGAGACATATCATAGTATAGGTGGTAAAAATTTTATGTTTTCATATTTTGAATCATTATACTTTATGATATATTGCTGGTGGAAGTTAGGGTTTTGTCACAAGTTATTTTCTTGAGATTTTAAAATTTTTTCTATGTTTAGAAAACTCATTTTTATATATTTTTAGAGACGTATTCCAACATATTTATATAACATAGGATCTATCATTAAGCGGGTAAAACTTCGTTTGGAGAAAAATACATGCAGGAAATACACATGCTTTCACGTGGTTACTAGAAACACATTGTTTCACCTGTTGGAAAACCCTGTAACCTTTGTTGGTACTTGTTGGCATCCGTACATGATTTTTTCTTTTTCAAGTGAAAATGACAATTCCTGTAGCTGCCTACGCCTCTTCCTGTAAATATTTCTATTTGAAGGTGACTATTCGGTTGTAAAAAAAATGTTTTGATTGTTCCCGTTTATTTTTATCTTGCGTTTTCATGCTTGATTCATGACTGAAAGCATGAATCAAGCATTAAAACTTAAAACCGTATTGCAATTCTATCTAAGACTTGGGCTTTAAAAGGGTCAATGTGCTTACAATGGGCTTACATCTATTTCATTTTAATGATTTTTCTGAGCTTATCATATACCAATG
Source organism: Picea sitchensis (assembly GCA_010110895.2). NCBI lineage: Eukaryota > Viridiplantae > Streptophyta > Pinopsida > Pinales > Pinaceae > Picea > Picea sitchensis. Next base: position 34,894 of record SNQJ01S0107377.1, read on the forward strand.
AAATACTTATGTTGAGTTTCTCTTGGACTGTAAGATAATCTTTTGGATACTTTGTAAATATACCAAGAATCGATTGACATTTTGACTATAAGCTTGTTCATTTAACATTCTTGGTAAATCAACTTTGATTTTAATTTTTTGATTTGCATTTGAATTGCAAAACACATCCTCTCCTAACCTTTGCAAATCGAGTATACCCATTACATGTCATGGGAATTAAATGCACCTGGAACGTACCCTGTACTTCATTTTTAGTTGGAAGTTTGAATTGACAGATCCCTCATTACGAGCTAGGGTCTTGGGTTACGCTCTCTACTCAAATCATTCACTACCAGAAATGCCCGAATTTCATGACTGAAACCCCTATTGCTTATGTTATGGTTGTGTTGGTGTGTTCCTAGTTTTGCTTCCATAGTTTTAGCTCAAGCTGTCTCTTTCACTGCTATCTCCTAAGAACACAGTGAGCTCGGGTTTTCTTTGTTACGATCTGTTTGAACCCTTATGGCCCCTGTCGTCTGAGTTGAGCCAAATGGCTCCCAAACTTTGTTGATGTATGATGATGCAAGTAATGATCTAAAGAGCCAAGGTTGGGATGTGTTTATTAAGAAATTCCAGGGTTATAACTCACAAGTGGCCAATGAATTCACCCTCACATTTGATGGATGCAGAGCCAAGGTGGGTGATATTCAGCTGGAGATCACCGAAAAATTTATGAGTGAAGCGACAAGGCTCCCTCTCACTGGTCAAAAGTGGTTTAAAAATTCGAAATTGGACAAAGTACCCTGGAGGTTGTTCGTCACCTCCAGAAATATTCACTGTTGTGACAAAGGTATTTTTTTCTCCCTGCTCAAGATTAGATGGCATGGTTTGTTGGCAGTGTTAAGACAATTTATTACCTGTGAAGGCCGTTTTGTCTTGGTTATCCTTTACCACATACGATTTCTCATGCATTTTGTTGGATTCCATTTAAACATGTCATTTTTCTTGCTAAGAAGTTTGTATAAAATGTCAAAGAGATATAAGAAACAAAACTTGGATTCAAGCCTCTTTCACCATGGGTTGATTAAATTACTATTAGTTCATCATTTGAAAACACTTGTTGAGGATTGGGACGATTTCATAGCCCGTAATGGTTTTGTTACAATAAACCATGTAGAGACCCCTGTAATGGATAAGCCAATGATAGAGAAGCCTCTTAAGTTCTCATTTGGCAACCTAGATAATAATCCTTATGAAGAGGCATTGTCTGAGCCACTTTTATGTGGGCAACAGGGTTTTAATTTTGAGTTTATCAAAACTCCTATGCATGATACAAATGTCTACCCTGACCCTACTAGCAAATCCAACATTGGAAACCCTCGCAAGCAGTCAAAGAAGAATCAATAATTAGGGTTTCGTAACAAGAAGGTTGGTCGAATCATTTCTCAGAATCTGCGTAATAGATCCAAAGCTCATGTGAGCTTGATCGAATTGATCGAGATCCATGAGGATTCAGACTCCAAGATCGAAAGGTTTATGCAACAGGAAGATTCAAATTGTTCCCAACCAGACCAACCATTCGATTATGTGAATAAACTCCCACCATGTCTAAAAGACAACAAGGAATTTACAGGTATCAAGCTCGGTCATAGGCTGACAATGGATAGTAGTGTTGTTTTATCACACAATCACATGCTTCCTCAATTGATTACCCCTGCTGTACATTGTGAAGCTTGTTTACATTAGATAGGTCAGTACTACACAGACATCCCCATCCTTCAAGCGAGGATCAAAGTTCGTGTGGCTCAAAATGACTCATTGGCAAATGAAAACCGTGAACTCAAGGTCAATGCACAAAGACAAGTAAAACGTTTGAAGAGGATAAACACTATCATAATAAAAAACGCTAACAGTGTCAAAGCCATGATCAATTCTAAGATATTTTGATTTGAATTTTGTTATCAATTGGATGGTAAGATTGGTTTTTATCACAGTTACGCTTTTTGTTATTTTTCTAATTAATCTAGATTGATTTAGATTTATGTTACCAATAACAAGACTGGCTACAGAATCGAGAGATTCTATAGCCAAGTCAATTTCTCGTATAAAATTTAGCAATTGATTGTTAATGAAATATTTGACTTACCCATTTCATTTTTATTTCAGGATGGGATGCATCTGATGCAGATTTCGTGGGATGAAGCATGCTAGACTTAGTCGATCAACTATCTCCTTTTTTCTTATTTTGTAAATAGGAGAAATTTCTCATAGATTTTGAAGATTTAGTTTGATCTTGAGTGGCTCTAAGCCCTCTATGTTTGTAACTTTTAGATCTTTTTGAGGTCTGATCCTATCTTAGAAGATAGGAAGTTTAACTTTCACATACTCTTTAAATACTCCATATTTTGTAATGGAAATCATCTTGGCTGACGGAAAGAGATGGACGAGTGATTCTTGAACTTAATGAAACAACATATATGCATTTTGGCTTTAGCCTTTTGTTAATGTCTTTTTCATTTACGTTTTGTTAATCCTAATACATTAATAGGTCTGATAGCTTTAGAATTAATGATCTATTATGTGCAGGATTTTTACATTATAAATATCATCTATAATTTTCTACTCAAGACATAAATGTTGTGATCATATCTTCAATTAGAATGATATGATTTATCTTTGAATCTTAATTGAATGATGAAATGCATAGGTTACTTTCAGATTTATCTTGATGTAATCATGTGCAATTATACGATCACAAGATTATGTTTTTGTTCCCTCTTCTGTCATTAAAATCTAAACTGCCAATATGTGTTTTGAATTTATTTAGAATATTCAATAGGTTCATTGCAGATTTCTCTCTTGGACGTGGTAGTTGGGCATTCGTTACTCATATAGATGCTTGGATACACCTCACTAAATCACTGACAGGTTAGTGCCTTTGTATTTTTTTTAATTCTATCATCTACATATTGATGAAACCAGAGTGTATGGTTTGTCTTTTGACTACCCACCCATCTGTGTTTCATAGCATATTCAATGCAAAATTTGTTAGATTTATAAAGGAAAACAAAAAAAGTTTTAAATGTGCTTTCTTTATCTACTTCTTAACAAAAATAAATTTCGCATTTGATTTTGTAAGTTTCGATTAAAACTTGCAAATTGTATATGATGTATATAAGTGTTATTAACGTAGTTTCTACTTAAAATATATACAATAGTTATATTATTGCATATGTACATATACAATATATAGTATCTAGTAATTAGTTAGTGATTTCTTTCTCTTGTTTATTTTCTTTTAGGATTTTTTATTGGCTAACGGAGCCATTAAACTCGTTAGAACGAGTTACACCAAACAGATTGGGTTATTAGGACAACCTCAGACCAGACTCGTTCTTCCAGTTGACGGATGGTCAATTTTGCTCGCCAATAATACCCCTTTGAGTATTACCACATTAGGTAATACATGTATATTGAATCTCACTTCCATGTTCCTTTTGATTTATATAAAGTCCCTTAGTTATACCTAAAACCAACCTTAGATAAGTTATTTGACCATCTTGTTGCTATAGTACAATGAGAACAACACTCAAGGAGACCACTCTCTAATACCTAGGTAGTCAAGTAGTATGGCTAAGGGCACGATTGAGCCTCCTTATTTAGTGCCATAGGATATTGGGATAAGTACTATGGTTGGACCCCACACGTATATCAAAAAGCTATAACACCTAACACTCCCTTGTCCTTAGGACCTAGTAACATTTTTTCATGGCTCCAAAGAAAGAACCAAGACTTACATCACCAAATAAACCTCCAGAAAGATCCTCCATGAATCATGAATAAAATGATGAGATACAAAACCACCTATCCAAATTGGATAGTCAAATAAATTAATTGAATGATATGCCAGTGAAAAAGGTTTATTTGATAAATACTCAAATATAAATAGAAAGAAAGATGGAAGAACTAATGGAAAAGAAAATGGATGAAAATAAGGAAGAGATGAAAATAAATATGGATGAAAATATTGAAGAGATGAAAAAAACATGAAGCAAATAGAGCAAAATATTATGGAAGCCTTAACTGGGAGGTTCCCTAAAATTGATAAGTTTTTTGAAGGAATTCATGAAAACAAAGCTAGTGTTTAGGTTGAACAACTTTCCAATAATAATAATTTTCCAGGGGGATTTAACTTCAATAATGGAATTACTTATGAATGTTATCCAAAAGGATTGAGCCTTTCCAAGGTTGAATTAATGAAGTTTGATGGAACAACATTCTTTACCTGGGTGGACCAAATAGAGAAATATTTTGAACTGCATAATATTATGGATGATAAGAAAATGATTCACATAGAAACTTTGAACTTTTTGGTAAAACCATGTCAATGGTATTAATGGGTAGTTAAAAGGAAGTCCCCTTATTATCATTATACTTGGGGTTTAATTATAAGAGACTTAGAAGAACAACATGGGAAAGTTTGGGAACATGACTACTTCATTCAATTGAAAAGAATCAAGCACTTATGTGACATTGAAGATTATAATTCAAAATTTCAGGTATTCGACACAAGAGTGGATGACATAAGTGATGAACATTTTTTTGTAAGCTTGCATGGGTGGATTAAAAGAAGACATTAAACATGATATTTTCCTAAAAAATCCTAGAAATAATATGGAATCTATGCAATTTTCTCATCATATTCAAGCTAAGAATAAGGATACACAAAAGTCTATCATTCGAGTATATGCAGAAAGCATAGATCATTTTGGGGTTCATAAGAAAACCGTACATCAACCAATAAGGTTGGCATCTCAAAAAATAGAAGAAATAATATCAAAAGGATTATGTTTCGATTGTGACAACAAGTAGAGTAAGGGGCATAAATTCAGTGAGAATAAACTATTCTACATAGAATGTGAAGAGGAAGAAGATCAAGAATTGGAACCATCGCAATATCTAGATCTAGAAGATGATACTCCAATGATATATTGTCATGCATTGGCCAACATCAGTACTCCACAAACCCTCAAGATACAAGGATACATCAAAAATAAAATTGTAACAATGTTGATTGATTCTGGTAGTACCCATAACTTCATCAATTAAAAATTAGCAAAAGATCTCAATTGCTTTGTATTTCTAGCACCCTATTTTCAAGTAATGATTTCACATGGAGGTATCATAAATTTTTCTAGGAAGTTCCATAGTATTAAGATCAATATGGGGGAGCATTTTTTGAATAGTCTCGTGTTTTCCATCCAAATGGGTGATTTGATGTCGTATTAGGGGTCCAATGGTTACAATAATAGGGAATAGTGGCCCTTAACGTTTAATATCTTTTCATGAGATTTTCCTTAGAAGGAAAGGAAATTGAGCTTATATATATCTAAGGGAAACCCTCTAAGGTGATAATCTCTAATAACATGACAAAAATACTCAAAAAGGGACACCATGGTGTAATTGCACAATTGTTATAATTAGATACTAAAACATCTATATACTTTGTTCCAATGGATCTCCAAACAGTTATCAACAACCATCCCAAGGTATTTGGAGAGATTCCTAAGTGTCTTCCACATGCTTGAGATCATGACCATGCTATTCATTTTCAACCAGGAAGTGTACCACCTAACGTTAGGCCTTACATGTATCCATATGCACACAAGAGTGAGATTAAGCGTATGATCCAAGAAAAGTTAGAGGTGTGAATCATTAAACCCAACCAAATTTCTTTCTTTTCACCATTAGTGGTGGTCACAAAGAAGGATGGTGCATGGCGTATGTGTCCAAATTAAAAATATCTCAAAAAAATGACCATCAAAGATACTTTCCCTATTACTGTCATTGATGAATTGCACGAAGAATTTTTCTTTACAAAGTTGGATCTTCATTTGGGATGTCATCAAATCATAATGAGGCATGAAGACATTCCAAAAAAAACCTTTAGAACACATGAATTTCATTATGAGTTTTTAGTTATGCCATTTGGACTTACTAATGCACCTTCAACGTTTCAAAGCTTGAAAAAATATATTTCCAAAGCCTTAGAAAATTTGTGTTAGTATTTTTTGATGACATACTAATCTACAAAAAATCTCGAAAAGAGCATGTACAACATGTGGACAGAGTATTACAACTTTTGGAAGATCAATAAAGTTATTCAAATCCTTCCAAGTGTGCCTTTGGGGTTCAATAAGTGGAATATTTTGGTCATATAGTATCTCATGAAGGTGTAAAAGTGGACCCTAACAAAATTAAAACTATGAGGGAATGAAGAATTCCAAAAACCTTGAATAAACTTAGAGGATTCTTAGGAATGAAAGGCTATTACCAAAACAATTTCAAGCACTATGGTCAAATAGTGGCACCTCTAACATCATTACTAAAGAAGAAATAATTTTCTTGGACTCAAGAAGCAACTAAATCTTTTGAAAAACTTAAGGAGGCTATGTTTACAAATCCTCTCCTAGCCACACTTGACTTCACAATTTTTTTTTATTTTGGAGTGTGTTGCCTCAGGCCATGGCATAATTTGGTGTAGTTTTAATGCAAGAAGGAAGGCCCCTTGGCTTTGAAAGCAGACAAACTAAAGGAAAAAATATTACTCAATCCCTTTTATGAAAAAAAACTGTTTTCCATACTACATGTAGTTAAGAAATGGCGCCCTTATCTTATAGGAAGACACTTCAAAGTAAACACAAATCAAAATATTTTGAATTAATTCTTGGAGAAACAATTATCTTCAAAAGAGAAACAAAAATGGGTTACAAAGATGCTAGGTTATGACTTTGAAATTATCTACAATAAAGGAAAACATAATATTGTGGAAAATTCACTTACAAGGAAAGAAGAATAAAGTAAGGGTTCACTATGTGCTATTTCTATTCAACAATTTGCTTGGGTGGAAGAATCAAGGATAAAACGTAATCAATATGAAGAGGTATACAATGCCATTCAAAAAATACAAGAGGAACCCAATGCATTAGATAAATTTGTATGGAAGAATGATTTTCTATGGTATCATGATCTCCTATATGTTTGTAAGAATTCCCAACTCAAATAGAAGGTTCTTCAGGAATTTCACACTTCTCCTATAGGAGGACATTCAGGATTTTTGAAAAATTACCATAGGACCAAAAAGGATTTTTCTAGGAAGGTCTTAAAATTGATTCAAAAGTTTTTGTCTGAATGTGTGGTCTTCCAACATAATAAGGGAGAGACAATCAAGAAACCAGATCTCCTACAACCATTAGATATACCAAGTCAACATTAGGAAGAAGTTTCAATGGATTTTATTACAGGTTTACCCAAATATGAAGGAAATATTGTCATCATGGTAGTAGTGGTTTGGATAAAAAATTATGCCTGTTTTTTTATCCCCTTTTCATCCTTTTAAAGCGAGTACAATAACCACAACATTCATGGAAATAACTCAAAATATACATGGATTCCGAAAGATTAGTGTAAGTGACAGAGATCCAATTTTCAATGGAAATTTCTGGACTGAATTATTTTCTTATTTGGGTACTCAATTGGTTCACAACTCATATTACCATCCTCAATCTAATGGGAAAATTGAGATTCTAAATAAATGTATAGAAGGATATCTTCGTTGATTTGCATTTGATAAACATACACAATGGGTCAAGTGGTTTCCCTTGGTAGAATGGTGGTACAACACATCATTCCATACTTCATAAAAATGTCCCCATTTATGTCACTTTATGGATATCTTCCTCCATCAATGACATCTCCCTTGAAAGGGACTACAAAGGTTCAAGCAGTGGAGGGACTCATAGGGAA
>SNQJ01S0107377.1:42688-57742 GCA_010110895.2 Picea sitchensis
CATCTTGTCTTCTGAATTGGTTATATTGTTAAAGGAGGGTTCCCCCTCAAAGTGGACTGTATTCATTGACGTTTTGTCATTTTTAAGGCATTGGATCATAATAGTAGAGTACAATAACGTTGACTAACAACACCACCAATGAGAACCCATAATATCCATACATACAAAATATGGGATACGATTTATTCCCTTCTACAAAAAAATTCACCTCATATCTAGATAATTTAACTTAATTACTATGAAAATATACACAAAACCCACATCCCATGCCAACAAAAAGTAGAGAAATTAACCTTCAATAGTTTTAGCAAAATGAATAAATAAGGATTGTTAATGTGTAGTCTTGGAGTTATTACATGATACAACTCATCAAAAAACACAAATGTGGAAGTTCTTATTTCAAATAATGTTTCATTCATCAACATCACTCTCACTTTCATCATCACCATTCTATTTCGTCTATGCTTGTTGTGCCTTATTCACTACAAATCCCTTCTCTTTTTTTCTCTCATATCCATCTTGCCTTTGGTGGCCATGTTAATATTTTTGGTGTAACTACGAAATATATTATTTTATATTTGTTTTAGTCAAAACTTTAAAAGGTTATTATAATTATATTGTACAAGTCGGCTCAACAAAAAATATTATATTATTGGTATTTTACTTATAATTGTAAAAATCCCCATTGTGGCTAGTCAACCCTGTTTTATGGGTTAGTTAGGTCAAGAGTCATGTATCTTCAAGAGACATTGTTGTGTATAAATAGAGGATAGGTTCCTCTCATTTGAAACACACTCACACACTTCTCCTGTGCATATTGGAGCGCATAAGAAGGACTAGTGCACAAGTCTTGGAGACTGGTTCTCTTTATGTTTTGGTCTTGGTCTTTCTTGGAGAGCTATAATGCACCATTGTACTGGTTGAAGGAAACTATATTGAGGATTTTGGTTGCTGCATTTTTCTCCCCCGGGAGGGTTTCCTGTGAAAATCTTTGTGTACTATTGTATCTGTGATTGTCTATCTTTCAATGATCCTACTACAATTGATATTGGATTAAGTAATTGTAATAGTGTAACTAGAAAATTTTAAATTCCAACATGGTATCAAATCAAGCCTGAATAGAATCCAGTTGCAAATCTAGAGGCCTAAAAGGGATTCATTTTTAGTATAGAGACACTTTTCGGACAAACCAATACCATCAGAAGGTTTTCCCTAGCCTAGCGCACTTTTCCAGTGGACTAATTTTCCAATTTGTAGCTACTGCAGTTAGGGTTTCACCCAAACCCTAATCTTGATGTTTTTCCAGTTTTGGGGGAATTTTTACAAAGAAATACCACCAAGAAACTCTCCTTAGCAGAGCACACCAATTGGTAAGTTCAGTCTTTCAATTTTGGTCATATTTTTGTGTGGTCCCATGCAAGATGACTACTAGAACAAAGATTGATGAGAAACTAGATGGAGCTGATAACTTTAGGGCCTGGTGTTGGCACAGGGGAAGAACCAGGTTCAACGCTTCAACAACGCACCAAAAAAACCCTCACTACCGGCCCTTTCGGCAACACCTGCGAATCAGATGAAGTCTCACCCGAGGTAGAAGCAGGGGGGGTTGCAGGACTCAGGTGTCTACAACCTAGCTAGGACACATATATGTGATTACAACACTTAACATATCACTTAGCCAATCAATATGCATTAAGTTATGATTCTCATTCACATTGTAGATTAACCCTTATTATATATTAGCACAAGATCTAACCCTTAAAACCTCTTAGCACCTAGAATAAGTTCAGATCCAACATTCATTCACATCATAAGGAACTAAGAATTCATAGATATATCTGTCATACATCAATAACAGTGCACTAAGCAAATAGATACATAAATAACATGAACAACATAACACAAAGCCCATCGACATAGGATATACGTGGTTCACCATAGTGTGGGGCTACATCCACCAACTCTTCTTCTTCTTTATTAGTCTCCTTCAATCTTCTTACAAGCACAGAGCCACAGAGCTCACTCTGCACTGGAAAGGTGATATGTGTACAATGTGCTAGATCCACCTTCCTCAAAATCAGGTCATGGCACAAAGACTTACACAGTCTGTGCACAAAGCACTTACAAAATGCTTGCACTTAGCTCTGTAAGCCTTAACACATCCATGCACAAAGCCAACTAGCTATGCACTAAGACAGTCAATGACTAGTAACTACTTCTTACATCACTTAGTTACTTATTTATACATTACAAAGAGGCCTAAGCATGGGTAAACCCATGGGATGACATCCCATACCCGTTACATAAACCCAAAAATCCCAAAAAGCCCACAAAATGGGCGAGATCCTGCAATCTTCGCTTTTCCTGGGTGCTCCATCTTCGACCAGCTTGTCCAAGTCCCAAAAATGGTTAAACATGACCAATGTTTCCTCAAAACTTGATCGAGGGCCAACATGCCCCCAACACTCACCTGTGACTCGTCCCGATTCACTCTGATCTGGGTAATTTTGTTTCAAAGGCCTCGAGCTTAGCTCAAGCTACCTTGACTTGCTGCTTCTCTAAAGCCTCCTGCTCGACGAACTCCTGAATTACTTTCTCGATGACAGGCCCTTCCAGTAATTGCTCCACCATTGTAGCCACATGTTCCAACTGTGATCCTTGTCCCTCGATCTCTTCAAAAAGTGTGTAGGCTTCATCCTGCACCGACTGGAGTATCTGTGTCACCTCCATAACTCTGCTCTAGATGGTAGTGACCTTCTGTTGAACTGGGTGCTGCTCCTGACACCTTTTCATCTTCTCAACTGTAGTCAATAGTTTCATCTATGCTTGCACTGTAGATGCCTGCTTCTTCGCCTCCTGAAGTTGTGCTTCCAATCTCCTCAACTCTGGATCTTCTGTGAGGTGCTCATAGGTCTTTTCACTTCGGTCACTTAGTTGCTTACATTCTGAGACCAACTCCCCAATTCATTCTACGATGCTTCTGGTAGTTTCTTTCCTCTGATACTGCACGTTTTGTGGAGTGTTAGGTACTTCTTGGATTTCTAGCTCTTCTACTCTTGCCTAAAGTTGTTGAATAGCCTCATTGAGCTTCCCCACTTGCATCTCATTTGACTCCGGTTCCTCCTGTGCTAAGGCCGACATAGAGCGAAGTGCTCTAGTTACTACCTCTTTGACTGCAATTTTCTCTACGGGCAGTTGGTATTTTTATTCCTACATCTTTACATTGTTCTGCTTGAGGTCTGCCTGAATTTCACTTTTCTCCTTCTACGCAACTTGAAGTTGCTCTAGGACCTCCTCCATTTCTTTCTTTAAGGCCTATGTGGTCAGCTCCTTTTCTTCCTAGGCTCGACAAAGGTGAGCCTCTATCACATTTGCTAACCTTTGCAACTGGGTGGGCTCATCCCCCAATTCTGCATTTTTTGTTGAGGATGGTGCAGTAGGCACTGCACGGCCCGACTGGATAGCTTTTTGGATGTCTTTGAGATCCTTCTCTATTCAGTCATACATCAACTCACTCTTTGCTCCACGTCTCTGCAAGATGTCTTTTGAAGCGTCTTCTACAACTGTGATGATGAGATCAATGTCATCCACTGTGAGTACATTATGTGACTGAGGCTTATTGGCGCGAGCCTTCTTCCTTGCTAAAGGTTTCTCCGACAAAACCTTTCTCTTATGCGATGTGTCTGTTGTGTTGAGGGTATCCTTTGGCGGTGTCACTTTTCCTTTTTCTTACTTGTATTCTTCCCCTCCCTCCTCTTGGTTTACTTCATCTCCTCCTCCTTCTACAGGTGAGTGAGGCGCAGTTTCCTCCGATGCATTTTCCTTCTCATCACTTTCTATGTCCCTCACTTCCTCCTTTTTCTTCTTTTTCTTTGAGCTACTTTGTCCATCATACTCAGTCTGGGTGACCAAAGGACTTTTGATGATGTCAGGGTCAGAGAGTTCTGCATCATCGATTGGTACAAGGAATTCAGCTGGCCATTCCTTGGTTATCTCCTCCATATTTTCGTCAGTCAATTTATAGTAGGACTGCAAATCCTCTTTAATTTCATCCCTTCGTGTGGTGATGTAGATGAAGTGTCGATCAGTGTTAAACTTTGCTAGTGGCCTATACGTATGAAAAGTGTTTGGGGTCATCCACGGAAATTCTTCAATGGCGTGCTTTAGCTGTAGGTAGTACATGTGGAACACTGCATTTGATTGCCACTGCATCACCATATCGCTTGTATACCACAAGGTAGTGAACGTTGCAGCCAATGGTTCTGATGGCTCAACTTTTGGGAATATCTCTCCCTCTAACATCTCCCAAGCAACAAATGCAATTAAAATCAACAACCAACTGAAGTCAAATTTGTAGCCTTGGTCCTGCACTTCACGGTAGTCCTTCTCCAACTCGTTGACGAGGTAGCTCACCCAACTCATCTGCATTCCTTCAACACAATTCCCTGCGACGCCAAGTACGAACCCTGTGACTTGCATAGGATGATTCTTTCTGATGATCTTGCCAGTGATTAGCTAACAAGAAAGGCACACTGCGCCATCCTGGATGGAGGCTACCTTGTACCCTCGCTTCCCCTTCTCCACATCTCCATAAGCCTCCTTTATTCATTATGCAAGGGAGTGATTTGCAACCTTCCCTGGGTATAATTTCTAAGGTTATGGTCCCTGCATGCTTAGTCTAGTAATGAGGTGGATCAACGTCGGATCCACATTGATGCACCTATCTAACCAGAGATAACCTCCATGGTAGCACGACAGGAGGAGTTTAACGCACACGTTAACCTTCTGATGTTTGTCGAAGTGGTGTATCTTCATCACATTTAAGATCGTCGATCGCGTGATCTCCTTAATCCATGGTTGGGGAAATATCTTGGGCTTCTTCCCAGTCATCTTCGTAAGGTACCTATGCGGTGTGAGCATCACATAGTTCTTTCGATCTCCAAGGTTAAAATTGTTGATCTTGAGCATTGGGATTAGTCCCAACTACGGTCTAACTGCGCATATCCCCTTCGGGAGGTACGCAGTGATGAGTGTGTACTCGAAATAATGCAAGACATTGTCATGACTAACCATGCTAGCCAAAGGCAGGGTGCAGTCGGGCAAGACCGATGGGATCTGCTTCACGTTCGCCAGATCATTGTGGTTCTTGCTTCTTTTCTCAGTCACGGTTCAGCTAGGACGTCCACTCGAGGGGGATGCTTGGAATCTGCCTGTCAGCAATGCATGTATTCCTACAAACATGAATTTCTTAGCCATAAGGTCTATTAAGATCTCCTCCACAGACTTCTCTACTGCACTACGTTTGCCCGACATGCACACTCGTGATCAAATAACTCGGGTAGGAAAATAGGTATACAAGGCAATCAGACATCACAACGCGATATGTGATCAATTTTCTGTTAGCTCAGTTATCTCAGTTTGCAAAATGTGGTTCCTGTGCGACAGTCAACAGATTAAATAAGCAATGTCGTAATGGATTCCTTCAACGGGTCGAAATTCCTTAATCAATACGAATACATCCGTTATGGCATGGTCTCAATGGTCCAATGGAAATATTTTGGCAATAACTATGTTTCTAACTACTCTGGAGTGACATTCTAATAGTCGGGATGCCTCCAACAGTGATATAGCCTCGCCGTGGCGATGTGTTATTCTACGTTGTTCTGTTGTTCCGATGATGTTCAAGTTCTACAAGCCTTCCTTTTAAGAAGTATTTTCTGGAACTTCCTACAGTTTTTCTAACTTTGCTTTCTTCTTACGGAGATTTCTTACCTTCTTTCCTGTGATCTGAGTCTCTGGGTTCCTCTTTACATTCTTATTCTTATCTTCTCTTAGCATAGTAACTTCACACTATTGATGGTCTTTCAAAGGGTTCAAAGGTAACACTTCTTCTCTTAATATTTATGGGGTAGATGCACTTCTTTCCTACATGGACAAGCTCTTCAGGCCTTCTTGTGTTCTTTCAACTTCGACAACTAACTCTCTTGTCTTCTATTTCTTTGACTTGTCCTCTTGTTCTTGTATTAGTCGCACTAATTTTCTAGCTATGAAGTCCCTTAATTCTTTCTTTTTATGTTATGTAACTTCTACCTTTGTTTTCCTTCGGATATGATCTTTCTCAACCCAGGCCTTTCCTAGCAAAAGTGAAAAAGGGATGTTGTTCTCAACAAACTTAATGACTCCAAATTCTTCTTCGGTCGATGTTCCATGAGAAATCATAGGTACATTAGTAACTCTTCCACATAGGTTTATCATATTTCCTTTAAAAAATCCTATCCTTCCTGGTGAAGGAATCATGTCAAGCTTTCCCAAAATTTCCCAAGTGCTTTCTAGCATAATATTCACCTGTGTTTCCTCATCCAAGACATAGTCTATGTAGAAGTGTCCTATTCTTGTTTCTATGCACGCATTTTCTTTTAAGATCTCTGGTAAACTGATGTCCCTATGACCATTCATTGTTTCTTTCATCTGTAATAACAAAGTCTCTGATTCTTTCTGGTATTCTAACATATCCTTAGTCCCTTGTCCTTCTTCATAGTTTTCTGGTCTCATGTTCATATTTTCAACTTTGGAAATCATTCTAGGGAAATCCAAAACCTGATGACCAACGGCTTTACAACAAAGACAAATATGAACTACACTAGGGAATTCCTTAGCAACATGTCTTGGTCTTCTGCAGTTATAACATAGTGTCAATCCTCTTCCTTTTAAATGATCCCCAACCTTTCATGTACTATGCACTGGGATCACAGTGAGAGACCTGCAATTTGCAAAAAATATTTCTAGGTTTCTGCATCCACTTGTTAGTCCAAATATTCTTTATACGCAAAGGAATAACATATCTTTCATTATATCTATCAAATCTATTCATATCAACACTTTCTTCTAGTTGTGACCTAGTTTTCATACTAGGACAAAATCTATCAAACATACCTAGATTCATACTTTTAAAGAAAAAAATTCCACTTATCTTACCTTTACCAGAGCACAAATATTTAAGATCTTACATCTTTTCTTTAGATATAGTTCCTTTCTTAGCATAAAGCTTCGCAAGTCAAGTAGAATACTGCGCACTATAGCAATAGATCTACGCATAGAACTTTCTCTTTTCTTCAGTTCCCAACAATCACAGTTTCAGGTCCCGACAATGAAACCATTTGTTGGCATAGGGGCAGACCTAGGGTTCAACGCTTCAACAACGCACCAAGAAAACCCTAACTACCGACCCTTTCGGCAACAATTGCAAAGAAAATGAAGTCTCACCTGAAGTAGAGGCAAGGGGGTTGCAGGACTCAGGTGTCTACAACCTAGTTGGGACACAGATCTGTGATTACAACACTTAACATAGAACTTAGCCAATCAATATGAATTAATTTATTATTCTTGTTCACATCACAGATTAACCCTTATTATATATTAGCACAAGATCTAACTCTTAAAACCTCTTAGCACCTAGGATAAGTTCAGATCCAACATTCATTCACATCATAAGGCACTAAGCATTCATAGATATATCTACCTCACATCAATAACAATGCACTAAGTAAATAGATACATAAATAACATGAACAACATAACACAAAGCACATCGACATAGGATATACGTGGTTCACCCCAGTGTGGGGCTATGTCCACCAACTCTTCTTCTTGTCTATTAGTCTCCTTCAATTTTCTTACACACATAGAGCCACATAGCTCACTCTGCACTGGACAAGTGATTTGTGCACAACACGCTAGATCCACCTTCCTCAAAATCATGTCATGACACAAATCCTTACAGAGTTTGTACACAAATCACTTACAAAACACTCTCACTTAGCTCTGCAAGCCTTAACACATTTGTGCACAAAGCCAACTAGCTATGCACTAACTCGATCAATGACTATTAACTACTTCTTACATCACTTAGTTACATATTTATACATTACAAAGATTCATAAGCATGGTTAAACCCATGGGATGACATCCCATACCCATTACATAAACCCTAAAATCCCAAAAAGACCGCAAAATGGGTGAGATCCCGTGATCTCCGCTTCGCCTAGGTTCTCTGTCTTCAACCAGCATGTCAAATTCCCAAAAATAGTCATACACGATCAATGTTTCCTCAAAAATTGGTAGAGGGGCAACACCTGGAAGTACAAAGTAACCCTCCTTATTGAAGAACATGAACTGGATAAGTTCATTGTAGAAGAGGTTCAAGGACCTTAAGGATATGAAGCTAAGGAAAAATATAAGAAGGACATGGTGAGAGAAAAAAGGATTATTATAGACTCCATTAAGGACCACCTTATCCATCATGTATAATCATTATCTTATCCAAATAAATTGATGGACACCTTAACTCATCTATTTGAGGGAAGCAACATAAATAGAAGAATGACTATGAGATCTCAGTTGAATAATGTGAAAATGTAGAACTCATAAACCATTCACTCCTACTTCTCAAGAGTGAATCAAATCAAGCAATAGATAGAAGCCATTGGTGACTCAGTATAAGGAGAAGAGATGGTGATGACAACCTTGAATGGCCTCCCAAGGTCATGGGATGAATTCATCCAAGGAATTGTTTTAAGAAAGAAGCTTCCCAAGTTTAGTATTCTTTGGGAAGATTGTAACGAGGAAGAAGCTAGTACAACTACAAGAGAAGAAAATATGGTAGATCAAGATCAAGCCCTAGCTTCCCACACTAGGAAAGGAAAGAACAAGTAGGATCATTATTTACCTAATAAGTTTAAGATGGGTCAAAGAGACAATTCAAAGATCAGATGTTACTGTTTTCATGAATTGAGACACTTTGTTATGGATTTCCCCCTCATTATGGAAATTAAGAATAAGAAAGGAAGTAAGAGGCATAAATCTCACACAACTGAAGATGATGAGCCTCCCAGGAAGGTTGTAAAGAAATATGAATCAAGTGATGAGGATTATGTTCTTATCTCAACCCTCATAGGTATTTCTACTCATGGAAGTGACACTTGGTTGATAGATAGTGGTGCTTCCAAGCACATGACAGGCTATGACGACTCCTTATCTAAACTTATTCATAAAGATTCACCTCATAAGGTGAAATTGGGTGATGACTATCAATATCCAATGAAAGGTGTTGGAGAAGCTTCCTACAAGTTAAAATCAGGAAATCCAATGAAGATGAAGGAATCTCTCTATGTTTCAGGTTTAAAGAAGAATATTCTCTTAATTTCAGCATTGGAAAAGAAAGGATTTAGAGTAGCATTTATTGATGGTCAAGTTCTTATGTGGAATAGAGGGAAGACCCTTGATGATGCAGTATTTATTGGAGTTGAAGAAGGAGGACTCTACAAATTAAAAGGACATTCAGACTCTGCAATGGTTCATGATATTGGGAATCCCAGTGAACTATGGCCACATAGGATATTTTCTCACCTACACTACAAAGCTCTTCCGATTGTGATAAAAATGGTGACATGTCTTCCAGAAATCCACGTAGAACCATATGGTGTGTGCAAAGGATGTGCATAAGGCAAGAACGTGAAGCACTCATTTCCCAATAGTGATAGCAGAGCCAAAGGAGTTTTGGACATCGTGCATTCAGACATATGTGGACTGATGTCGGAAATTTCACTAAGTGGGTATGTATATTATGTATCTTTCATTGATGATTACTCACATAAAACTTGGATTTATTTGTTAAAAGAAAAGAATGAAGTTTTTGGAAAATTCAAAGAGTTCAAGGCTCTGGTAGAAAACTCGACAGAGTGGAAGATAAAGACCTTGTGATCAGACAATGGAGGTGAATTCACCTCAAAATAATTCAACGAGTATTGCAAGGAAGTTGGGATTAAGAGGAAGCTTTCTACTCCCTATAACCATCAGCAGAATGGAATATTTGAAAGGAAGAATTGGACAATAATGGAAGCAGTAAAGGCCACGATCCATGATCAAGATCTTCCTATGCATATGTGGGAAGAAGAAGCGAAGACGACAATGTACATACAAAATAAAATTCCCCACAAAGTGCTTGAAAACAAGACACCCAAGGAAATTTTTTCAGGAGAGAAGCCAGAAGTCATCCATTTCAAAATATTTGGCTTCATTGTATTTGTTCATGTCCCCAAGAAAAATAGCACAAATATGGACCCTTCTGAACAGAAAGGAATATTTTTTGGTTACTATGACACATCGAAGGATTACATGATATACATTCCTAGTCACCTAAAAGTGGAGATCAATCGAGATGTAACCTTTGATGAGAATGCATCTTTTAGTAAATCCAAACAAATCTATGCATAATAGGCACATAAAGAAGAGAATGAAGTTCCTAAAGTTCCAGAGGCAGTTGAAACAAAGGAAGTCATTCCAGAGGATCATTACATGGTATAACCTTAGAAACCAACCAAGATACCTTCTCTCAAGAGAATACCAACTTGGGCAAAAGAGCTTATCATAGATGCAGAAAGAATTGGTGCCCCAGAGAAATATTTTAGGGAAAGTAAGAAGCCAAATCCGTATTCCAACTACACAGCATGCTTGTGTGACATAATGGATGCATAAACTTCTAGTTATGAAGAGGCTGCAAAAAATCAAGTATGGAAAGATGTCATGGCATAGGAATACCATTCCATTATGTAGAATGATGTTTGGGATGTGGTTCCTAGACCAAAGGAAAAATATCTGGTGAGTTCGAAATGGATCTACAAGATGAAACACACAGCTGATGGAAGTAGTGAAAAATATAAGGCATGATATGTGGCCCAAGGTTTCTCTTAGAAGGAAGGGATTGAATATGAATAAAAAAAATTCTCCCATAGAAATATATACCTTAATTAGGACTATTCTTTCATTGGTGACTATGATGTAATGGAAGGTGCACTAGATGGATGTAAAGACAACCTTCTTGAATGGTGAAATAAAAGACGAAGTTTATGTGGAGAAACCACTTGGATTCGAGACACATGACAAGGAGACTCATCTGTGCATATTAAAGAAGGATTTATATGGATTGAAGATGGCACCCACAACATGGTATGGTAGGATTGACAATTTTCTTATGAGCTTGGGTTTTGCCAAGAGTAGTGCAAATCGTACCATTTACTTTAAGGTTGAGGATGGTGAACTGGTGATTCTACTTTTGTATGTAGATGACCTATTTCTAATAGGTGTGGAAAATCTCATCACTAAATGTAAGAGAAAATTGGTTGCAAAATTCAAGATGAAATATTTAGGAATGATGCACTACTTCTTGGGACTAGAAGTTTGGCAGAGATCAGATGGGATTTTCCTAAATCAAGGAAAGTATGTTGTGGAAATCTTGAAGAGGTTCAAGATGTTGGACTGTAAGGCCATGGTTACCCCGATGGTATCAAATATTAATTTGTTTCAAGATAAAACTTCAGAGATTGTGGATTCTACCTTATACCGGAAGATAGTAGGCTCGTTGATGTATTTGATGAACACAAGACCGAATATATTTTTTTTGTGAACACCCCGAGTTAGCATTTGGAGAATCCTAGACAGGTTCATTTGGTTGTAACAAAACATGTGTTGAGGTATCTTAAGGGTACTCTAGATCATGCTCTATGGTATAGATCTGACCATGAGTTTGGATTGTATGGATACTTAGATTTATATTGGGTCAATAATATTCCTGACCAAAAGAGAACTTCCAGATATTGTTTCAGTCTTGGCTCTAGTATGGTCTCTTGGAGCAGTAGAAAGCAATAATGTGTGGCACCCAGTATAACTGAAGCTAAGTATGTGGCAGCATGTGCAGTGAGCTAAGAAGAATTATGGATTCGGAAGCTATTGTCTGGGTTGACCTACGTTTGGTGTGACAACTAGAGTTGCGTGAAGTTGTCAGAGAACCCGGTGTTCCATGATAGGTCGAAGCATATTGAGATCGGATACTACTATATCAAGGATATGGTACAGATGAGAGGAGTGATGATCTAATTCTTGACTATTGAGGATCAGGTTGCGGATGTGTTCACCAAGCCACTAATGAGGACAAAGTTGGAGTACTTAAAGGACAAGCTTGGTGTGGTCCCCCTTCAGAGGGAGTGACAAGTGGAACTCATCCAACATAAAAAAGGGTTGACACTGAGTATAGAAAAATCTCATCCATCATGAAAAAGGGTTGGCACTGAGTCTGGTGGGTCTCATCCAACATGAAAAAGGGATGGCACTAAGACATGAGTGAACATGATCAGGTATTATTGCATCGTAGGGAGGGGATGTCCTAGGGACATGTTGTAGATTTTGAGAGCTACCCACATACCTTGGTTGCATGGGGTGAATTCATGTTTTACTATGGATATTTGAGGATGTATAGATTCACATGTTCAACAGACAATGGATGTGAGCTCGTGTGGTATCAGACTTGGATTATGTGTCTGGAAAGAATACCTTCCTAGTTAAGAGGGAGTGTTAATATTTTTTTCATAACTACGAAAGATATTCTTGTATATTTGTTTTAGTCAAACCTTTAAAATGTTATTATAATTATATTGTACAATTTGGCTCAACATAAATGATTATATTATTGGTATTTTACTTATAATTGTAAAAATCCCCATTGTGGCTAGTCAGACTTATTTTATGGGTTAGTTAGGTCAAGAATCATGTCTCTTCAAGAGACATTATTGTGTATAAATAGAGGATAGGTTTCTCTCATTTGGACACACACTCACACACTTCTCTTATTCATCTTGGAGGGCATAAGAAGGACTAGTGCACAAGTCTTGGAGACTGGTTCTTTTGGTGTTTTGGACTTGGTCTTTCTTGGAGATCTATAACGCATCATTGTTCTGGTTGAAGGAATCTATATTGAGGATTTTGGTTGTTGGGTTTTTCTCCCCCATAAGGTTTTCCCAGGATAATCTTTGTGTTCTATTATATCTGTGATTGTTTATCTTTCAGTGATCCTACTATAGTTGCTATTGGATTAAGTAATTGTAATTGTGTAACTATAAAATCTAAAATTCTAACACGCCACACTCGTATGATTATATTAATATCAATGGGCATTGTTCTTTCTATTCCAATAACCCATTGTTGATTTTTTACTAAACAATTTTACACAAAACATTGTTTATCGATGATGTTCCCGTGTGTTTAGACATTTCAACCTCTACCTTCTAAGACTCAATAGTAGCATTTGAATCATGATAAACATTTCCCTTTTCCCTACCCAACCATATTGCACAATATGTATATAGTGAGTGTACTATGATTATTTTTCCCTTAACAACATCATACTTTGAATAGGGTTATTTTCTAAGCTTGTTGCATAGAAGTCTTATTAGCTCCCAAAACTACACTACAAACTATCAAATCCTTCACACCAATTAATAAAGCTTTGGTATAATTTAAGAGTGTTCCCCACTATCACCACAATAATCACTCTTATCAATTTTGGTTGGTTCCCTTCCACCACAAGGGGGGATTTCCAAATACACATTATGATATATCATGACATCTCAATATAATACCATCTGGTTATCATTGACCCTTTTACAAAATGAGGTATTGATTTTATGATGTGTAATATTTCTTCTGCTAATGGACACCATTGCATCATTGTGCATGTTGACTACTTCACCAAGTGGGTTGAAGTTATGTCTACTTCTTCCAACAATGACACCATGCCAACTATTTTCATTATCAATCATATTATAGCTAGGTCCAGTGTGCCTATAACGATCATGAATGGTCACAAATCACATTTTCAGAAAAAATGATGACCAAGTTAGTAGCCAAGTTTGTATTTCAGCACAAAAATGCATCCCCTTATTATCCTCAGTCTAATGGTCAAGTAAAATCCATGAATCATGTTTTGAATACTATGATGTAATGGATGGTGGGTAAACATAAGATGAACTATCACCTGATGATTTTCTCGACATTATAGGCCCATCGAACCTCATTTAATACTACCACCGATTTGACACTGTTTCAACTTCTTCATGGAGTGGAGGTTGTTTTATCAATTGAATGCAAGATACCTTCATTAAAATTACCAGTACAACTCCTTCATAATACCTCTATAGAGAAATAGTGTCTCATTTATTTGTTCCATGTTGATGAACATCATCAAGATGATGTGTTGGCTAATGAGACTCATAAGAATCATATCAAATCCCAGTATGACAAAAGTATTCATTCTCGTATCTTTGTTGAAGGAGAACGAATTTTGGTTTATGAACAAGATCAAGAAAATTTAGGGGTAGGAAAGTTTGAACCTCTTTGGCATGGTCCTTACATTGTCGACCATGTATTGCAAAAAGGGGCCTATGAGTTAGTGGACTATGAAGGGAATATTTTTTTGAAGCCTCACAATGGACTCTACCTTAAGAAGTACTATGTGTAAGCAACAAAGTTAGGTGGTTCTTTGTGGCATGTTGCATTTTTAATTATTTTTACTTTAGAACCTTTTCATTTTTGGCCTTTGGTTGGTTCAGCTCATATGATTATCATGATTTGTGTTTGATTTGCAAGTATCAATGTTTATCCCAGTCTATGTAGGTTTAACAAATCATGCCAACCATCACACCCAAAACATCACTTCCGCCACATGGGTGATATTTTCACCCACTAACCAACTTGTGAGTTCAGGAGGTTCATTCTTCGGTCCTGTAACCAACAATGTTGTGGAATATAACGTATTTGTCGAACTTCTATTTGAATCCATTGCTCTCAACATCTGCAGATTAGCTTAGGGGTAATTTTAAGAACCCCCTAAATTTATATGTATAATAAATGAGTGAATCGCCATGATACATAGAAAAAATTGAAGACTATATATATATATATATAATATTTTACTATTTTATATAATCTTTTAAAATCTTGGTGAATCTTTCATTGAATTGTAATATCTTGTAAAACATTGGTGAATCTTTCACTGAATTATAAAACATTGTAAAGTCTTGGTGAATTTTTTGATAAAGTATAAAACCATATATAATAATAAGAAAATGTATTCATTAAATTGTGATATACTCATTTTATATATTTGGAAAAAGAAAAACAATTTTTCCATCTGTTGGATCATGTTGTCATTGATGCCAATGGTTT
>SNQJ01S0107378.1:13391-33251 GCA_010110895.2 Picea sitchensis
AGCACTTTCAGTGATACACTGATAGTAGAGTGGTGATACTACATGTTCACCAATTAGCAGAAGACATTAGATTCTTCTAGCTAAAATACTTGGCAAAATGATCAAATTGTCAAGCAATCAGGGAATGTTCAGATATTGCAGCTATTCACTTCCATATCTCAACTCTCTTCTAGTTCATTTCAAATTAACATGTTCAACATCCAGATTGGCGGTTTTTCAGGCAGTTCTTCATTGAGGCTCAACACAGAAGTTTCAGTATGAAGACTTGGAATTGATACCAGTTTATGCTTTATTGTTGGTATTACTGATCAGACTTGTGATTGAGGGGGGGGTTGTTAGCCTATGGTTTACCTTTACCAATCACTAAGTCTAAATTGTCACCTATATTTGTATTATTCATTTAGGATATGAGTAATATATCCTCAAGTGATGACTAATGAGTTAGTTAAGATTGCCTAGCCTAGTCATCATGCATGATTTTAGGATCTAGAGCAAATCTCTCTATGAGGTGGCATCACCCATTGCACTATAAATATGTAACATTGGAGTGAATACATTGTGTTGGCTTGTGAGCCTTTTCTGCCATGTTGTTGTTCTTGTTTATGATTTATCAATTGTTGTTGTTCTTGTTTATGATTTATCAAATGAGTTATGTCTTCATAAAAGAGGACTTCTTTAGATTTATCAGTAGCTTCTCCTATTGTAGTCTCCTCATCTCTAGTGTCAGGTGTCTCAAATTCTCCTCTTTAGTCTTGCTAAAGATCAATATATCATCTAGATACACAACCACAAACTTGCCAATGAAATCTTTCAGTATTTCATTCATTAGCCTCATAAAATTACTCAGGGCATTTGTTAAGACAAATGACATAACAAGCCACTCATACAAACCTTCATTTGTCTTAAAGTCTATTTTCCACTCATCACCTTCTCTCATTCTGATCTAGTGATATCCACTTTTCAAATCCATTTTAGAAAATAAATTTTCTCCACTTAAATAGTCCATTAAATCATCCATTCTTGGTAAAGGAAATCTATACCTGATGGTGATCTTGTTAATGGATCTTGAGTCTGTACACATTCTCCATCCTCCATATTTCTTTGGGCTCAACATAGTTGGTACTACACATGAACTCAATATTTCCTTGACCAAACCCTTGTCTAACAATTCCTGGACTTGGTTCTTCACCTCCTCATTCTCTCGAGGTGTCAATCTATATGCTTCTTTGTTTGGCAAATTTTCTCCTGGTATCAAGTCAATATGATGGTTGATACTTCTGATGGGTGGAAATGAGTTTGGCAACTCATCCACCACTATGTCAGCAAAATTATCCAACAATTCCTGAACTTCTTTAGGCAAATCCTCCATTGAAGTACTTGTAAGGATAAAACTGGGTTTTCTCACCACAACAAACAACATCTCATGTTCTTCCTTGAATTTTTTCAGGATTTCCTTCCCACTCATGAGACGTAAGCTTATGTTGGCCTACTCTTTCACTTTATTCTCCTCTATTGGCAACAACATGTGTGTCCTACCACTCTTCTCTAATGTGTATGTATTTTTCCTCCCATCGTGAATGAAATTCCTTTCAAACTGCCATGGTCTTCCCAACAGAATATGACATGCATCCATGAGAATTACATCACACAAAATTTCATCTCTATATCCTCCTATCTTAAATTCAACCAAGCATTGTTTAGTAACCATTACCTGGTGTCCTTTCAACAACCATGAGACTTTGTATGGCTTCAGATGTGCAGTTGTCTACAACTCCAATTTCTCCACCATCTCTGTGGATACTAAGTTGTCAGTGCTCCCACTGTCAATTATCACCTTGCATACTCTGTCTTTAGTCTTGCACGTTGTTCTGAAGAGATTGTTCCTCTGCATCGACCTTTTAATTTCTGCCTCAGGTTTTAAGAGAACTTTCCTCAACATCAGGGATCTTCCATCCTCTGCTCCTTTTGCCTCAACATCTCTTCTCTGTGCTTATGAAATGTGAGCTTCACCTCCTCCTTATTTCTTTTTCTCAAGACATTCCCAAGACATGTGTCCTGTCTTTCCACAGGCATGACATCTTACATCTCCTCCTCCTTTTCTTCCTCTTCCTATGGAATAATTTCTTCCACCACCCTATCTTTCTCGGGAACTTCCTCTTCTTTCCAAGTGACTGTGTGGTTTATCAGTCTCATCCTTAGAATTATGTTCTCTGTCATGGGTAAATCCCTTGCTTTTGCTTGGGATCGAGCTTTTACCTCTCCCTTGTTGGTTTTGTTTTCTGGCCAACTTCTCCTCTTCCTTCAGTGCAAACTGATAAGCATCCTCCACTGTCCTTACTGACATCATGCTAAGCTCATCCTGGATTTCATATCTCAGGTCATTTATATATCTGAATTTTTTTTCTTCATCTCTCTATCTTTGTCTAGTTCTGATGTTCAACCTATATAAATCCTCTGTGTACTCCTTAACTGTCATCCCTTTCTGTCTCAGGTTCTTCATCTTCCTGAACAGATTGATCTGATAATCCTTGGGCATGAACTTAGACTTCAGCTTGGATACCATTCTGTCCCAACCCTTTATCTTCTTCTTTCCTTTGCTTCTTCTCTCGGCCTTTAGTTCATCCCACCACAGCATTGCATGTCCTTTTAATCTGGTGACAGCATGTCTCACCCTTCTTTCCTAATCGACGTCTTCACAGTCGAAATACTTGTCCATGGATCTTATCCAATAAAATAGCTCTTCGACATCTAAATTGTGTTCATACATTGGGACCTCCATCTTGGCTCTGCCTCCCAATATGGAAAATTCTCTCAGTAAGCGTTCCTCGACAGCATCCTCTCCTGCAACTTCTTCAACAACATTATCGCCCACTGCTTCTTCGCTCTCTGCATCGCTGACATATCCAACATCAGGTGCTCATCTTTGCATTGCCTCCATCGCCTCTAATCTTGCATGGAGTTCTCACATATCCATTTCTACAGCTCGATTGGCCAAAGGTGGTTCCACTCGTCTCCTTGGCAACATTTTGTTGACTGTCTGTCACACACACAGAGTACAACTTCGATTTTTTCTGTCTCCTCTCCTTTGCCTACTATCTGAAAGCAAACTTCCACTTTGATACCAGTTGGTGGTATCAAACTGTATTCCTTCACCTTCATTATTTTGTCTGTGGTCTGCAAACAAACAATTTCACTCTGATACCACTTGGTGTAGACCCCCCTTCTCTCCTAAGGGATGCGTGACCTCCTGGTCTAGGATTGATCAAGATATTGAGTCTGATTGACACTCCGGGCCTCTGCTAGACCCCAAACCAACTTACACAGGTCCTTTCTCCAAATGCGCAGGTCATCTGAGACCCGCGGATTCTCTCCCAAGCGTTGTTCAAACCTCAACACCAAACGAGCGCCAACGCCTCTCTGCTAAGCCCTTTCTCCCTTGTGACCACTGGTAGTGACCACACGATCGAATGAAATGCACGTCATGATTTTGCGTTTCGCGACCCTGGGAGAATTGCTACCTCCGTTCACCAGATAGATGAAATCACGATGACCCTCGATCTATGGTCCAGATCTTTCCTTAATTGATGGATGTGATCAAATCGGTGTTTTGCGTCCTTAGTGTCTCCTTGCCTCTATTCTCCAGATAGCTGAAATCGTGATGACCCGAGATCCGCGGCTCCGATCTCCCTTGGTCAACGACTATGATAAAATTGACATTTCGCACTTCGTGACTTTGGAGTCTCCTTGCCTCTGTTCTCCCGATAGATAAAATCGCAATGGCACTGGATCGACGATCTAGGTCTCTCCCTTGATCCTAACTTCTATTCCAACCAACTACTGACTAGCCTCATTCGGGCGTACAAAACCTCTATTTATCATAGAGGGCTCTTAGGGTTTTTTTCCTAGCTACTTGTCTACTCTATAACTTAACCTAACGACTATCTAGACCAGTCACATTCCAGAGCTATAGTGGAGTCTCCCATTTCGTTCGTAATCATCCAAGCGTGCCTCCAAAGTTTCCCAGACCAATTCCAAGCGTGCCTCAAGAGATTAATTCCGACGATGAGTTAAGGTAGTCTTCAAAATATCTGATGTAACTACCAGCGTTGAGCTCCCGTACAGATTCCTAGATGTTGATGGGTATTTCTCTGCGCGAGTGACAACGATGCTCCTGCATCATAGATTGGTTGTTTTGTTCTATGGTTGGGAGGAACTTGGCTATTCCATTTGTTGTTTCAGCACCTTGTTCAGATATGTCCATCTACTCATTTTCTGTTTGAATGTTCTATTGATTAAATAGATGATAGAATACATATACTTAATTATGGATGAATGTTGAGTTGATTAAATAACTGATAGAATACATCTACTCATTTTCTGGTTGAATGTTCTGTTGATTAAGTTGTTGGTAGAATGAAATGGATTTAGAATAAGCCTCTACAATTTTAGTTTTATTTAACCAGTAAATCGAAGAAAGCTACTGTGAAGTTAATTGCAATATAGTTGAATCATGTGTATATATGTATATAGATATAGGAGATACATTCTAGCTATAGACAACATAAATAATTGTGGTATAAATTTGTAGCACATTATTAGAAAAATGAAAAGATATATACATATATACATACTTTATGGATCTTTACAATGTCAAGTAAGATAATGCAGAGCCCGATTAGTACACACACACACGCACACACACACACACACACACACATATATATATATATATATATATATATATATATATATATACCCATGTATGAATAAAGTTACAAAGCTATATAAATGAATAATACATCAAGCTATTATTAAATTTGTATAACTGAAATTTCAAGCACTTCCATTGGATCTGACGATATTAATGGAGTAGATGGTTACATTTCCCTTTTTCATTTTCAAATAACCCAAAAGAAAATGTTCAGTGATAAGTATTCATAACCATACTACCTAATACAGTGTTGGACAAAAACGAATCTGCAATTTTTACATAACACATGTGATCATAACCTTTAAATAGTGATATCGTATTTCAAATCTAGGGTTTCCCTTCTGTCTTTTCTGTTAAAAATTGAAATTACAAGTAAACTAGCTACCCTTGGAATCCTGGCATAAAATTATCATAATAACAAAACCTTACTACATAACTTTGTACCGTAGTGAACAAAACCTAGAAACTAAGATTAAAACTTTGGAAATTAGAACTCAAATACCTTTTGCAAACCGACGATATCCATGCGGCCATGAAAAATTTAATCGGTACAAAGGATATCTGGAGTTAGTAAATAGGATTATGAAGAACCAAGGAATTAATAGGAGCAAAATTATTCCAAGAACCAGTGAACAACAAAAATTAAATATGAAGGGGGCAAGCAACATTCATAAAGGAACCCATGAAAACTTGTTATTAAGGAGTCAACATCAGGTCAATACTTAGCTTGCGATGGCATGTGGTGCTTCTTTCTTTCATCAGTGGCGTTAGTGACGGTCCATAGTCGAAGGAGGAAGTGGACTTTCAAGCGTCGATGCGTTACCCTTCCTTAATGGAAGCGGGGGTCCCATCATTAGTCCTGTCCAGGATAGAATAACCAATTGCTCGGAATGTATCAAAACATTTAAAATCACTAAACATACAGCTTATATATAGCATAACTGGAATTTCAAAGAACGCATAGTATAAACCATGATTTATAGACTTGCAGGTCCAGTTACAGGAGATAGGATTCTGATATTGTTCTCATGAAATTAACTAAACCCACAACTTAAGAGATAGAAAATGCAATCAAGGAATGAGGGTTGGATGAAAATTAAGGTTCCTTTCTCTCGATGCGAATAAAGTAAAGTTTAATGAACATATATCTAAAATCTAGAACAGGGTAAATCCTTCAATATAACTAAGACTCTAGAATGATTATACATAGTAGGAACCTTAAGATTGTATCTATGCCTATACAAAAACCGATTAAGGTAAGTGGAGTGTATGTCATTAAAACCTTACATGACAATAAAGGGAATCGTTATCACGACTACAAGAATTGGTTCACGACTTCTCAAATTTTAATCTGAGAATGAAAAAATTCCACAGTAACCAGAGGAAAGAGCCGATAGCTCAAAGACTTAGTACTAAACCAAAACAGAGTAGTAACAATGTAAACCATACCTACAGAGAATATAGTAAGTGAAAAACCAATTAAAAGTGTGAGTTTAAACAACAAGAATCGAGGCCTTGGTCTCGACGGAAATCCTCACAAATGGTAAAAATTTGACTATGGAAAAATACACAGAGGACTTTGGTATACAATTATGGTACAAGAAGCATTACATATAATTTTTAATATCGTTGTAATAGGGTTCTAGCCACCTAAGTGCAGCGATAGGTATGTCGTGAGAAACTCCACCAAAATACAAGAGTCAAAACAATAAAGAGAGGATAAATGTTGACAAAACCCTAACAAGCATGGGGCTATTTAAATCCAGAGATTATGTTAGGGTTTTTTTCCCTAGAAGGAAACCCTCTTTTATGAGGGAAATGTATTGTGGCTATGTATGTTGACGAGTATTGTATTCTGAGAGAGGAGACTGTGAGAGAAAGAAGAGGAAGTTACAACAGGTTTTGTTGTAGGTTGTATCCCTTCATTTTGCTGGATAATAATAAAGAAAGGACCTGGCCATTTCTCTGGTGGACGTAGCCCACACTGGGTGAACCACGTAAATCTGTGTCTCTCTTGTATTGTGTATCTTCTGTGTTTTGTTTCCGCATTTGTTTTATTTTATTGCTTCGCGGTCCTATTTTTCTAACACCGAGAATAAATGTTGTTGACAAAAACCCTAACAAAACCGTATGGGGCTATTCCCGAATCCAAAAATTGAACTGCCTGTGTAAAATGCTTACCAGTTTAAGAAAAAATCTTGAGTAACGAGTAGTTACCCTCATGAGAGAGGTGAAAGTCGTAAACCACCATAAATTATAGACTACGTATTATATCCATATATGGGATATAAGTACTATAGGGAGATTAGTTTAGTGAAAGGAAGGTCCCCAACCAACAAACCATAAAGAAGTTATTACAAAGACAAACTTAATACAACTGACCTTCTACACTTGTTTTCTACAGTTAAATTCAAGTGTTAGAGTTTGTGAGATTACCCGGTAATGGAGGAAACTGGGCAGATGTGTAACATTGTGCTTGCCTTATATAGAGCAGGAACACCCTTGTCATTGGTAGTTATACGCAGAGTGGCATTGCAGAGGCTAACTCAGACAATCTTTTACGAAAATGCATAAGTGAGCCAAAGGAGAAATGGAGCTTTAGTTACCCAAGTTCCCTCATATCGTATAGTAATGACGACTGGATGCCTCGGGTCCTCAGGTCATGTGACTGTGGACACTTGGCATATTCATTTTAGTCAAAATGACCTAGGACCAGTATCGTGTAGGAAAACTCATAACTCCCAACCAGAGAATTCAATGTAGCTCTGGACTAGTATTAACTGCACATTGTACCGAGCCCACTAACCCTGTTAGTGCTAGTCCTTGTCATGAAATCGAATATCTTCCATGATGGATAGTGATCTTCAGGGTGGTGACTTTTTGTGCCAGGTAGGTTCTTAACCCCAATGTTAATATGTGTATCCGGGTGACCCTATCGTTGTTCAACTGGTGTATGTAAAACCCACCAACTACTATATTGAAAACCCTATAAACCATGATTTACAGAGTTTCCCGATTCGGATTACAGATAGGGCTACGATACTGTTATCATAATTAACTAAACCTTCAGCTTGAAGATAAAGAAAATGCAATCAAGAACATGGTTCTGGATAATTAAGGTTCCTTTCCCTCGATGCGAAT
This sequence comes from Picea sitchensis, assembly GCA_010110895.2. Taxonomy (NCBI): domain Eukaryota; kingdom Viridiplantae; phylum Streptophyta; class Pinopsida; order Pinales; family Pinaceae; genus Picea; species Picea sitchensis. Next base: position 21,244 of record SNQJ01S0107378.1, read on the forward strand.
AAAGTAAAGTTTAATGAACATATATCTAAAATCCAGAATAGGGTAAATCCTTCAATATAACCAAGACTCTCGAATGATTATACACAGTAGGAACCTTAAGATTGTATCTATGCCTGTACAAAATCCAAGTAAGGTAAGTGGAGTTAAAGTCATTAAAACCTTACATGACAGTAAAGGGAATCCTTATTGCAACTACATGAACTGGTTCACATCTTCTCAATTTTTAATCTGAGAATGAAAAATTTCCACAATAACCAGAGGCAAGATCTGATAGCTCGAAGACTTAGTACTAAATCAAAATGGAGTAGTAACAATGTAAACCATACCTACAGAGAATGTCGTAAGTAAACAACCAATTAAAAGTGTGAATTTAAACAACAAGAATCGAGGCCTTGGTCTCAACGGAAACCCTCACAAATGGTAAAAAATTGACTATGGAAGAATACACAGAGGACTTTGGTATACAGTTACGCTACAAGAAGCATTACGTTGAATTTTTAGGGTTGCTGTAATAGGGTTCTATCCACGCAAGTGCAATGATAGGTATGGCGTGAGAAACTCCACCAAAATACAAGAGTCTAAAAAATAAAGAGGTGACCGAGGATAACTGTTGTTGACAAAAACCCTAACAAAACCTTACGGGGCTATTCCCAAATCCAGAAATTGAACCGCCTACGTAAAATTCTTACAAGTTTAAGAAAAAACCTTGAGTAACGAGTAGTTACCCTCATGAGAGAGGTGAAATTCATAAACCACCATAAGTTAGAGACTACATATTATATCTAGATATGGGACATAAGTAATATAAGGATACGAGTTTAGCGAAAGGAAGGTCCCAAACCAACAAACCGTAAAGAAGTTATTACAAAGACAAACTTAATACAACTGACCTTCCACACTTCTTTTCTACAGTTAAATTCAAGAATTAGAGTTCATGAGCTTACCCGGTAATGGAGGAAATTGGGAAGACGTGTAACATTGTGCTTTCCTTACGCAGAGTAGGAACACCCTCGTCGTCAGTGATTATATGCAGAGCGGCATTGCAGAGGCTAACTCAGACAATCTTTTAGGAAAATGCATAAACGAGCCAAAGGAGAAATGGAGCTTTAGTTACCCAAGTGCCCTCGTATCGTAGAGTAGTGGCGACTGGATGCCTCGAGTCCTCGGGTAATGTGACTGTGGACATCTGGAATAGTCGTTTTGGTCACAATGACCTAGGACCAGTACTGTGCAGGAAACCTCATAACTCCCAACTAGAGAATTCAATGTAGTTCTGGACCAGTATTAACTGCGCATTGAACCGATCCCACTAAACTTGTTAGTGCTAATCCTTGTCATGAAATCGAATAAATTCCATGATGGATAGTGAGCTTCAGGGTGGTGAATTTTCATGCCAGGTAGGTTCCTAACCCTAGCATTAATACGTATATCCGGGTGACCCTGTCATTTTTCAACTAGTGTATGTAAAACCCACTAACTACTATATTGAAAACCCTAACAAGAAGACCGACGAGAATGTACACTATCATGATAGTTAGGGTGCGTTTTCAATTAGGTTATGGTCATTGCAAGGAGGCCATATGTGACCAAGGGTAAACCCTTCAAGTAAATACACACGACAGTGCACTCTTTAAACTCAAAAATATGCGTTGCCTTTGACAACTATAGATATAAGAACCTTATGTTAATGGGTTTGCTTCTAATAGTAATGTTTTAATAATTCTTGTTATTTAGAATTATAAGGGGTTATAATAAATAGAAGAAGATGGATTGTATGAGATTATCATAATGAAGTCTGAAGTACCCCCCTACAATTAGATGTGAGGAAGAGAGTACCAAGACTTGTTTGAAAGTGGGACCATAGTGAAAATCTTTGGATGGGTCCCTTAATAAAGGTAAGAAGTTTGTAGGATAGAGTTACTTTAGACCTTATGGACATAACCAGTCCACAGTGTTATGAAGAGGCCACACTTTAACTTGTTATGACAAACGTTAACACATGTTTTGAGTAATAATAATAAGCACGAGTTCATGGAAAAGGTAATCACCCCATTTCATTCCCTGATAAGTACACGCCATATCCCGACAGTAATGTTTTAAGGGCAAACTAATCGAGTATAACATAGTAAAGGAGTTTTAATGCACCTAGAATTTTTTTTTTTAGTTGGAAATTTTGGTGTACATTACACACTTCCTGCCAGAGCCTAGGAACCATGAGACACCTCCACAAACTTTTAGTTGCCAATGCTTTTCCAAAAAAGAAAATATTTTCAATACCCCACCCTCCTCGCTTCTTTGGTTTATCAATTGTTTTCCAGTTTATCATGTGCACTCCTTCTTTTTCTTTTTTTCTAGACCATAAGAAGCTAAAAATCTTTCTTCTAATTCTATCTAGAATGCTTTTTGGAATCTTCGTGAGAGAAAACCAATAAACATGTATGATTTCTAATACAAATTTAACTAGAGTGACCCTGGCCCGTAATGTAAGCCATCGATGACTCCACGACGATATTGTTTTTTCAAATTTTTTCTCAAGCCAACCCCAGTCTACCAAAGAATAACAGTTTGGTTTAAGAAAGAATCCCAGGTACTTAAAACCAACCTCTAGAGGTTTAAATTCAAAAGGAAAAATATATTTCAGTACTGTAAGCTCTTCTTCTATCCAACCTACTTCCAAAAATAAGGATTTCTATGGACTGAATGAGATCCCTGTTGCCAAATAGAAATGATCCAATACCTACTTAAATTTTTTCCACTTTGTAATGGTTCCATTCCCAAATAATAATACATCATCTACAAAGAGTAGATATGTAATTCGTATCCCCTTTTCCACTAAAAAACCTTCAGTCTTCCTTTCCTCAACCAACTTCTAGATGGATCTTCTCAAACCTTCTACAACAAGTAGGAATAGTAGTGGGGATAACGAGAAACCATGCCTCAGTCCTCTTGAGCTGTTAAAAAAAGTAGTTGGGCTACCATTTATCAAGACAACATAATTTTCAGAAGAAACACAACCCATAATCCAATCTGTAGCCTCTAAGCTCAATCCAACATGTAATAAAACTAATCTTAAAAATCCCCAATCCACTCTACCATATGCCTTCATCATATCTAGTTTAAGAACCAGAGCTTTGTAATTTTTTACCTTGATACTATGTAAGGCTTCATGTGCCACTCCTATGGCATCGAAAATTTGTCTACCCTCCAGAAAGCCAAATTGTTCCTTTGAAATCCTTGTTGAGAGTGATGCTTTAATTATGGAGGAAATGATTTTTGTGATAATCTTATATGCCAATTTACAGAGTGATATAGGTCTAAACCCCTCAAAAGTATCTGGCTTATCCCTTTTTGGAATAAGGGGAAGAAATGTAGCATTCAGAGCTCCCACAACAATACCTTTATGTCTTGACTCTTCAACCACCTCCAGTAGTTCATTACCCAAGAGATCAAAGAAAGCGAGGAAGAATTCTACAGTCCAGTCGTCCGACCCTGGAATTTTTGAAACAATAAAACCTTTTAGAGTTGCTAGTAATTTAGATGTGGTAAATGGATCAACAATTCTAAGACCTGCTTCCTCAGATAAAATCCTAGGATATTCCTTTATAATTGCGAGTTGATTTGAGATAGTAAGGTTTTCCTGAGCCTTAAATAAATTCTGAAAAATATCCAATGGCTTCCTTTTGTATCCCATGTTGGCAATTGACTAGTGATCCATCTTCCTTGGTAATATCCCAGATAACATTGACTTGTTTTCTAGAGTTTTCAAAAGCATGAAAAACCTTTGTATTCATGTTTCCCGAAGCCAACCAATTTATCCTACTTTTTTGTCTCCAAGTTTCTTCCTCCTATTTTAAGAGAAACAATTTTATTTTTTCTTTTTCTATTACCAGTAGTTTTTCTTCCTCCTTCTCAAATCCCTTGGGGAAGTTAGAATAGAGAGTGTCTAAATCACACTCTATCTGTAACAGTTCCTCCTTTGTCAAGTGTTTTTTATTTCTTTCCCAACTGATCACCGAATATTTAAGTAGTTTGAGTTTTTGAACAACAGAGTCCATCGAAGATAAAAAACCTGTCTCCACTAACCCATTCCAAGACGATCTTACTAGATTTATAAAGTCTGGTTCCTCTAGCCAAACCGAATTGAATTTAAAGGGATAAAAATGCTTTTCTTTATCTTGTTAAAGATGTAGGATCACTGGCATATGATCGGAAATTTTTGTATTTCTCACCCAAGATCTGTACCTAAGACTTGACAGGGCTAAATACTCATTAATCATAAAACAATCCAATCTATTAGCTATGTAATCATGATCACTTCTACCATTCCTCCAAGTAGGGATAAGTTTTATTGGTTCAACAACCACCAGACCTTCATCTTGGATCAATTTTCTAAAGTAAGAATGAAAAGGATCAGTCCTAGCGTGGTGACCCCCCACTTCTCTATTTGCAATGGTAAAATTTAAGTTGCCTTCCAGGATCATATTATGGTCTTTGAGTAACCCATCCCTCTTAACCTTCTCCCATAAATCATGTTTGTCACCATACGGGCCATAACAGTTGACCAACTTTGTTCTTTTGTTTAAATCCTTTATCCATCCATCTAAAAGTATCCCTGCAGGAGTCAGAAAAGCAAAGAAGTCAGTTTTTCTCGGATTCCAAGAAGATAACAATCCTCCCGATAACCCTAAGGATTCCACCCCATAGAAATGCCAAGTCGGGAGAAATTTTTCAAAAATCTCCCTTTCTTTGAAGTTATTGACCATAGTTTCTTGGATAAGTAAAATATCTGGTTTAACTAGAGCTAGAAACCTTTTGAGGGATAAAAAATTTGGAGCACCCCCAACTCCTTTGATATTTAAAGAAGCTACTATCATTTTTTACCCCTCGCCAGGGCTTTCCGTTCTCTAAGCAGTCGATGACCATCTATAGACGTTACTCCTGTAAAGTCTTTTATCTCCTTTACTTTTCCTAGTTTTCTAGCACTTCTAGTTTTGAGAGGTGAAAAATATTTTTCCACGCCTCCAAAAAAAGCCCCTTTCAAAATAGTGGACTCTACAACCCCACTGCATACAATGTTTCCTTTAAGTTTCTCAACTACAAGAGCCTTATCAATAGTTAATGGAAAATACTCTCCACTTGAGTAGATAAGAAGTGAAGTATGAATGAGGACCTCTTTATAGGAAGGAATAAAGTTTGCTAAGGAGTCTTCGATCTCACAAGCCACAAACGGATCTGTCCTGGTAAAATATTCAACAAAAATAGAAGAAACCTCTTTGTTCCCCCATAATTTTGATTCCAAAACAATAGACGAAGTAACCTCACTCGAGGTGACCAAAAACCTTTCAAAGATAGACACATCTCGCTCCTCCAACTCCTCACAGGACTATGTCTCTTGGCTCAATGTAACACACCTATGGTGGGGCGTAAAAATTTTGTTCCCCTTAATTAATCAAATCCTCTATTCATGGTTTCTAATTTGGAAATAGGGGCCTAGCCCCTCCTTCTTTGGAGACCATCGCATATGCCCACGGGTTATGATCAAATGCCAAGGCCATAGGCGCCTATTTCGACGCTTCAGAACTTCGAGCTTCGGTATTTTTTGATTCATCAAACGCCAATTCCTCTGAACTCCAAAGTGGCGAAGTTACGAACTGGCGCGGAGGGATCAACGGTCCCTACTCTCCCTCAAGATCAACAACCCTCAATGACTTCATGCCTTCAGGCTTTGGCGGAATTCAAAGCACCTCCTCGCAAAACCTCCGGAGTACTAATCCTTCGAAGTGCACCATCCAACACTGCGTGTCCTTGGGAAGTTCGAAGGTCCTGACTCACTTCGAGACTTCGGTGTTCGAGAGTCCCGAACGCTCACACAACCTTTCCTCCCGAAGTACTTCGTACTCAGATTTCTAGATCAAGCGCCACACATCAGTTGTAAATCGACGACTTAGTTTCATTTTGGGACTTCGACATTCGAGATCTTCAGACGTTTCTACAGCCTTTTCCTCCCTGAGCATTCTCTTACGGAGTCAAGGATCGTGCGCCATGAGTCATTCCAGATCAACGTTCCCAGTTTACTTTGGGACTTCGGCGTTTGGGAGTTTCTACTTCTCCACACTCGCTTTCTCCCAAAATTCTTTCACTTGAAATTAATGATCTATCGACGCGTGTCTCCCACAAATCGATGACTACAAATCACTTTGGCTATTCGGGATTCAGGAGTTTCGAATACTCCAACGCCTTTCTCCTCCGAAGTAGCTATTCCCTGAAATAAAAGATCTACTGACACCTGTCCTCAGCTGACGGAAGGCTCAGATGAACTCCGACTCTTCGACCTTTGGGAGTTCTTGTTCAACATATTCCCTTTTATCCCAAAGTGATTTCACCTGAAGTTGACGATCTGTCAACGCGTGTCTCCCACAGATCGATGACTGCAAATCACTTCGGCTCTTCAAGTTTCAGGAGGTTCAACCTCCCCACACTCACTCTCTCCTGGAGTGATTACACTCCAAGTCGATGATCTGTCAACACGTGTCCTTTCTCTCATATCGACGGTGCATAAGGGCTTCGTTACTTCATGGATTTCCGAAGGAACTCATGACTATCCACCTAGCAACTTTTCTAGGTTTGATAGTCATGATCCGACCAATATCGATGTGTTCACCAATCGACGGTTCACAGTGATTTTCGGGGTCCCAATGTGCACACTCATTATCAGAGAGGTCAACCTCCACAATCTGAAAGGTACTCGCCCAACTTGGTCTAACCAGAGTCGTTGATCTTCTAGCCCGACGAGATCAACGATGTTGGTGAATTGCGGGCCATGAACTGGCGCATCCATTAATTTCACCTTCGCGCTCCACAATGATTCCCCACCATCATTCTCTGTTCACAGATCGACGGTTCACAGTGATTGTGGGGTCCTACCTCCACAATCTGGGAAGTGCTCACCCGACTCTAGTCAAATCCTGGTCGTTTATCTTCCATTACCAACGAGATCAACAACGTTGGTTGATTGGTCGTGAACTAGCATGTCTGCTAATTTCACCTTCGCTCTCCGCAATGATTCCCAACCATCGATTTAATCGAGCGAATGGTGTTTGATTTGTTAACTCTAGTGGGTATTTGAGTCGATATGATGACTGGGATGGATTCTCCTCTCGTTAAACAGCTCGCATCCATCTCCGCTATCAGATTCTTAAGTCGTCTATGGTTCTTGTTACTCTGATAGTTCGAGTAACTTGACTATCGTGAAATTTGACATCTGAGAGGTTTGAGCTCCCGAGGTTCTGAAACCTTCATGAGATAACTCCTTTAGCATAGTGATTCTTAGACCTGGGTCACATGGACCTTCAGATGACTCTTGGGCTATTAACCCTACTCTTAGTCGGGTTTCTGGTTAAGGACTTAAGCACGAGTTCAAAGTCTCTTAGACTACTGGTCTGAAGGGAAATCCTCCCTAACTCGCATAACTTTAAACTCTGAAATAGGGCAAGATAAACTCGTGAGGTTACCAAGACGGTAACAATTCCAAGAGGCTTACTCCGACTCTGGGACTGTGATGTAATTTCCTGGGGAGAAATTCCTTCGAGGGTTTAAACTGGAGCATATGGAAAATCAATCGAAAGCATAAGTTCTCGAGGGAACAAACACATACTCATAACTTAACCATTTTAATGCAGAAAATATTTATAGACACATAAATATACGCATGCATACATTATTTCCAATTCAGAGCACAAGGCATGAAAATACTTGTCAAAACCATAAGGCGTGATGCGACTACTGAAAGGGGTGCTCGTTTCCACCCAACCATAGGCTCAGTCATCCCTAATGGCTTTACCACTGCCCCCCCACAAGCTTAGACCACAATGCTTTGAAATTCAATCTCTTTCTTCCAGCTCAACGAAAGTTAGGGATGAAGGTTACTCTCCTTCTCCCAATACAAAAATAGATAGGGACGAAGGTTACTCTCCTTCTCCCGACCCAGTCTATATTTTCTGGGATCAGAAATCACTCCAATTTTTTCAGTCCTTCCTCGAACCCAAGAGCTCAGGCTCTCATCTCTGCACTCTTCGCAGGTCTTCCTCTGCCCACCACGCTTCCTTTCTTGCCTTCCTCAACAAGATTGTGTGTGGCTCAAAATCCTAGTCAGTGGTCAGGTCTGGAAGCCTTACAGATGGGCGATCTTCCTCATCCCCTCATTAATTATTGAGGAGGTCTTCCCACCTATCAACCTGACTATAATTCATTTCTAGGTCAGAGGGTTGTTCTGATCCTGAGCAATTAAATCCAACAAAGTACTGGTTTGGTGGAGGTTAACGCAACCATCCTTGGTCCCCTCCACCACCTTTTCATAGCATTCATGGTCTCTTCTTAGAACATCCCCTTTCCAACATTCATGCAACACATATCCATTTTCTATTAAAATAACATAATTTACATTAATCGACCTTTTATACGAAGGTCCATTAAATCAAACATTCACACCTTCAAGTTTGCCATAATTCCTTGGCTAATATAGTTATAATTACAAACGGGGAAACAAGGTGTTACACTCAAAATTAATTAAGGAAAAAAGGGAAACTTGAATTCCAACTTATTTAAGACGAAACCCCAACCATGGACTTACCCAAAACAAACGTCCGTCCCAAACCCCCCGAATCTAAGTGGGACAACCCGCAATAATGAGTAATCAGATCCTCTTTAAATCCAGTAGAAACATCATTCACCATCAAAGGAGGAAAAGTCTCCCCCGAAGGGTTTAAGGTTCCAATCAAATAAACACTTCTCCCCTTTCCCAAAATCAGATTCTCCAGTTCCAATTTACTTATACTCTTAGCAGGAAAACCATCCTTCCTTCCTCTTAAAGAGTTAGTATCCTTCATCCCTGTCAAACCCAACTCATTTGAATCCCTTGCCACATCCGACTGGGAAGGGCCTAACTTGTTACAATCTGGCTCAGACCACGAATGGTTTCCCTCCCAATCTGGCATCCTGGATCCCCCAATCACATCAACAGGAGGGGAAGAACTATTCGGTCTTAAACACAGTTCGGGGGCAGACTGTTTAAGGGAGGTTTCCAAGCCATATTCTCTTATTCTAGAACAATCTAAAGTAGATAAAGTGGAAAAAAAACTATGACATAGGTATTTTAACTTACCCAGATCTGAGTCGTTTTCCAATTCCTCAGGGAGAAAGGACTCTGCCCAGCCGACTAAATCAATACTTGTAGTAGCTTGTTGTGCCTCCTCCTCTAGATCTGGTTTCGAATCAGTGCAATAGGAAGGAAAAACCTTTCGAAACCCAGGGAAATAATGATGCAGATGTCCCGTTTCCTTACAAGTCGCGCATCTAAACAGAATCACGATATAATCTAGTTTTTGTTGGTGTACAAAACCACACAAGTCGATAACCACATCAGCAGGTAGTCCTTGATTTAATTCTAATTCCACCAAAAGTCTCCTAACTCACCTATCCTGTCCAAGGAGGTGCTGTGGATCTACAAACATAAATTTGTCGATGGTGTCTCCAATCTCTTTGAACGCCTCCAAATTCCAGAATGCTAGTGGGCATCCTGACATCAACACCCACATATGACGAAAATTAAAATGCTACTTCTCCGGGTTGAAGACGTGTGTCCACCGCTTCAACATTAGGCTCCCATTTTTATAGATCCAGACCCTTTCCATTAATTCTCCTGCATCCTCCAAGGAAATCAAACAAAAGCAATACCGACCTTTTACCAGTATATAAACTTCAGGGGTATATCCCAAGAGTGGTCTCTAAACCTCTTCCACCCAACGATGGATATCTTTAGCCGACATAGACCAGTAACTGAAGCGTCCCACCAACGCATGAAGGGACAAATGTGATACCTCCCTCAACCCGATATACCTTCCTAGTGTCATAGTAGGCTCTTGAGCTTGACTCTCCACGCCTTGAAGTCAACTGGATTTTTCTCCTCTCTCACTGCCTTGTGTATTCCTGACCCAGCATATGTAGTCCCCTCTGCATAGGCAGCCTTAGTCTCAAACACACCACCTTTACCTGGTAAAATACCCTTCAACTCTCCCACCACCGGCTCCTTGCAATAGTCGCTTTCCTCTAAAGCCTGCAAAGGAGTAATCGTGACATGTGCTCCAACAGTTTTACCATTTATTACCTTCCCTCCTCCGGACTTCAGTGCCTCCCCCCTGACCGATTCCCAGGGGAAACACTAGACTCCGCACACAACGCACGGTTCTCTAGCTCCCCGCTCTTCCGATTTGTCCACGCCTTGAAGTCAACTGGATTTTTCTCCTCTCTCACTGCCTTGTGTATTCCTGACCCAGCATATGTAGTCCCCTCTGCATAGGCAGCCTTAGTCTCAAACACACCACCTTTACCTGGTAAAATACCCTTCAACTCTCCCGCCACCGGCTCCTTGCAACAGTCGCTTTCCTCTAAAGCCTGCAGAGAAGGAGTAATCGTGACATGTGCTCCAACAGTTTTACCATTTATTACCTTCCCTCCTCCAGACTTCAGCGCCTCCCCCCTGACCGATTCCCAGGGGAAACACTAGACTCCGCACACAACGCACGGTTCTCTAGCTCCCCGCTCTTCCGATTTGTAGAAGACTATTTCCTTCCTAATCCAGGCTCCCCACCGGAAAAAACCACCCTCCACCCTTCTTAGCGTGGAAAAACCCCTCTGGAGTGACGAAACAGATAGGTCTCGTGGTTTCCCTCCTCTATCAACTTCCGAGGAAAAAATTTCTTCAATGATGCCAATGAACCGCGTGTCCATCGATCCATCGATAGGGCCACCACATGTCCCAAAGGAGCTACTTGTAAACACTTCCGGAGCACAGGCATTATCTCTCACCTCCGGTCGAAATGATAACCATTGGTATGCTTTTAACTCCTCCCAGTACATCTTGTCTTTTTTGAGTTGACTGACCTAGCTCCACCAATCATCCTCCTCTAACCCAGAATTGGAAAACGACACGACACCCGCCATTGGGATCTAGTACCATCCCAATCAGGTGCAGAATTAAATTAAATAAAAAAACCTCCTCCAACCAGTCATCAAGCTGAGCCTGTCCTAATAAAACCCCTTACCTCTCTGGAAGGCAACTGAGCCCTCCATCCCCATACCTTCTCCCCAGGACCCATCCCCTCGGTTGTTAGTCCATCGGGAGCTGTTCTAGAGCCCAAACCCTACTCCTCAAATTTCCAAATCTCTTTGACTTCATTAAAATACACCATTTACCTTTTCATATAGGATGAAATACCCATTTCCAAAATGACTAACTAACATTTTACCATTTTAAGAACAAATGAAGCATGTGATACTTAAGAAAATGTTTTTTCTCTTTGCTCGTGGGGAAGAAATCCAATGCTACTTAAAACGTACCATGCTTCCAGAAGGTTCATAAACCATCCAACTTTGAACAAGGTTGGAAATCTATGACTCATTTTATTAAAAATAATTGGAAAAATAACAAAAAAGAGAGTTATCATTGATTTTATTAAAATGTTCTCGAAAAAGACAAAAGGTACTTCTACTGTCTTAAATTAAGACTAGTCAAGAAGTCACAGTGTCTAGAACTCAAAAACGTGTCAAAGTATTCAATTTATAAGTTTCAGCATTTTCAGTTTTCCATACACAAACTTGCCTTACAAGCTCATTGGATACCTGAGCTCTACTGAAAATTTGGAGCTACAGGTCTCAGTGTTGGAGGGTTTGTTTCTATGGTCATCGATGGAGAAAGTGTTTCATATGAACGCCGGTCTCGGAGAATTCAGCTATGCTCAAAATTCCACTAGCGTACAGGTTTGGGATTTTAATTAAAAAATTATCTCTGGCTATCATTCATTAAAAAATTATATTGTCTCACGATCGATCGTAATGTAATGTTGCAGAAGAGAGCATTAGAACTCGTAGAGCCTATGTTGGAGGAAAGCATTTTATCCATGGATATAATGGAATGCAACACATTTTGCATTGCAGACCTGGGCTGTTCATCT
>SNQJ01S0107379.1:0-12149 GCA_010110895.2 Picea sitchensis
CGATGACCAATCCGCAAAAGGGGATTTGGTCCTAATACAATTACCGACATGATTAATCCACAATGGGGATTAATCTAATGAATAAAATAACAATAATAATAAGAATACTCTTCGCAGTTACATTATTTCAACAAAAGTCTCCACTGCACCCTCCTTTCTTGTATCCATATCATCTGTATCAGGGATTAACCTCACAATGAGATCCTCCTCTATGGCGGCAACATTCTCTATGGAGAGAAGAGGAGGCTATTCCTCCCTACTCTTGTTCAAACTGGGAACCCCAGCGATTGAGAATTTGGCATTCAGAGAGCGAACCATTGCATGGATAGAGCCATCATTTTCAGGACGGATTAGGGGGATGTAATCTAGACTTTGATTGAAGTGCCAAATTAGAGTGCTTATCCATGCCTCTCTTCTCCTGCACACATAATTGCAAGTGAGGGTTCACCACTCTGTTAGGTCAGACCCAGATCAACCTATGAAGGGGGCACACCTGCAATACTCAAAGTCTCCACTGCACCGTCCTTTCCTGTATCCATATCATCTGTATCAGGGATTAACCTCACAATGAGATCCTCCTCTATGGCCGCAACATTCTCCATGGAGGGAAGAGGAGGCTATTCCTCCTTACTCTTGCTCAAACTGGAAACCCCAGCCTTTGAGAATTTGGCATTCAGAGAGTGCACCATTGCATGAATAGAGCCATCATTTTCAGGATGGATTAGGGGGATGTAATCTGAAGGAGATCGCTCCCTAGATTGACCTTGTCACTGGTATACATTTTCTTTGTTCTCATTAAGACCTCGAATTTTGCCCCTGGGAAAAATCTGCTCATCACTGCCATTATTTTTCCTAGCTCAGAAAATGAAGCCAGCCGTATGCCCCCCTTGCCCAGCTGTAGCATTAACCCATACCTTCTCCAAGGTCACCATACCTGCTGCATTTTTTGTAGATGTGGAATCCACCTTTAATCACATGCCCAAAGCTGCCCGTCACTATTCTAGCTGAACCCGTGTCTGTGCTAGGAAATACTGCTGAATCCGCATCTGTACCTGTACCCTGTCCTACCCTGTGCATGACTGTACCATCGCACACAGCTTCCCACATGTCCGTACCCCCGTTATCCTTATGTCTGTACCCCCACTCTCATTACCCATCGACTCAAGGAACTCCCTTTTTACTTTTTTTCACTACCCTGACCAGAGATGTCTTGCACTTGTCATGAGAGAATTATTTAGACACAGATCCCAGTTTTTAAATCCCTGTCCTAGCTGGAGGTCTTTAGGAGGACGACTTCATACTTCTAGGTTGTCCCATCTGTTTGAGACAACAAGCAGTAGGCAGAGATCCATGAGACATTAGATTCCAGATCAGAGCGACCTCTCATTACCTCTTGACCTCTACCCCCTCCCCTCGGGGGTTGACTGACCTCCTCGACAGCCATGAGCTAACCCCTCGGGCTTATTCCACTTTAATTCTATATGTGTAGTTTGGTTTGTTTGTTTCTGCTATTTATTTTAGTTTGTCTCTCTTTTATGCACATTAATTCTGCAAATTAGTTTGTGTCCACCAGATTCTCTCCATAATCTGGATAACTGGTTAAAATATTGGAATGCTACAAGGGCCTCTTACCTATCTCCTGCCAAATGACATTTGTTTGTGTTAAGGTTACTTGAATGAGTTAAGGAGCCAAGATCATTAATTTTCATTGTTATTGAATATGTCTATATCAAAAAATACATGCAATTTTATTTTAGCTTGCCAATGTTTTTGGCAGATGGCCTGTGAATGACAAATAATTGTGAAATAGGTGGAATTTCATATTTTTTTTGTAATTTTGGATGTCTTTTTTGCTTCCATCCATGTCAATAAAATGTCGAACAGTTTCTTTTTCTCCTGTTTTCTGAATTTGCATATGGAATATTTTCTTGTATCGCATATCTTGACTTTTTATTCCTCTAAATTTCTTTTTCACATATCTTGTAACTATTATTTTATCTTTGGATATACATTTCTCTTTGTATTATTTCTATTTTAACCTCCTAGTTAAAGATTTTTTGTTCCTTTGTCTTTTATCTGCCATTACATTGTAAATGTTTCCAAGCTTCTCATAGTCCAAAATTTTGTTTTATTTTCCTGCATTTCTTTTTCAAACTTATATCAGGTACATGCCATACCTGGTAACTATGGTATTTCTTATTTTTTCTGGTGGAATTAGTACATTGATTATGGCAGTTTACATCAAAGGATTGCTATGTCTGTAGGGATTTTATATTTTCAGCCAGAAATTGAAGCCAATGGTCCATCTTCCATTTGCGGCTATCTCATATGGTGAGTTTCTCTCTCTTTTATATCTTTCAGTTTATTTGAACTTGTCAATATATTAAGCTCCTGTGCAAACTTGCATTGTTACTGCGACTTTTATTTCTGTTAGATTATGTAGCTCGGGTAGGTATCTCCACACTGGGGTGTCTAGTAGTGTGGAAGAGGCCCAACTTATGTCTAGACAACACTTTATTGGTGGGGACCACTCAAGTCAACTTGAGATTAAGTCACAACCGTTGGATGTGACTTAAGTTGTCTCAACGAGTGATTAAATCCCCACCATTAGATCAAGATCTTGATAAGAAGATCCAAGGGTCAAGATTGCATGAGAGAAAAGGGCTAGGGTTACAAATAACCTAGAAAACCTCAAGAGAGGAAGCGAGTCGACTGAGTGAGGAGGCTCTTCCAAGGGAGGTTGAGAGACAGGTTAAGGAGAACTAGCTTAGGAGGATCGAGTAGGGTCGAGGTAGCAATCCAAGGAGGACCGAGTAGGGTCGAGGAAGCAACCAGAGGAGGGCCGAGCAGGGTAAAGAGATGAGGCCGAGCCAAGGAGAGGAGGCTGAGCCAGGGTCACCTGCAACACAACAAATATACCTCCTGGAATTCGTGTGAAGTAACTAGGAGGCCGTACGATTGGTATGGATACTGTACAAGTGGTACGGATCACTAGAAGAAAGAGGAAAGTGATACCCAGGTACAAAATCAGAAGAGAAGTTCTGTTTACAGTATTTTGCTGAAGGTTAGAGCCTAGAGGTAAAATCGAGATATAATATAGCTACAGTTTTGCTGTACAGCCGCCCAATGAGTAACCTGTGACTATGGATCTGTACAGGTGGTATGGTCCCTGCAAACAAATACTGGCTGTTATAGTTCTATGTATTCACCGAGCTGAGATAAATAAAATAGAGTTTTTGTGTTGAGGAGTAAAGTTTCCAGAATTTCTATACTTGCAAATTTTGTGTTGCTGTCTCAAATATTTTTATTGTAATTTGCTGCTGTATAGATCTGATATTTGAGTTTATAGCTATTATCTTCTTCATGGTATCAGAGCTAGGTTTCTGACAGGCCCAAAAGAGGTGTAAAAGCTATGTACTAACAAAGACAAGTAAAGAAGAAGATTAAAAGGGGAGGCCATACATTCTAAGCTGAAGCAGGAGAAGAGGGTCGAGCAGGGTCGGTCTACTCAGAGAAAGAGGGAGCCAGTTAGATTTGGTACGAGTCCGCCCATTGAAAGTACTGAGAAATGTTTTCAGAAGAGGCTGAAACTAAGTAGCAAGATGGCTACAAACCTCATATATGAAGATAGACTTGATGGTGCCTCCAAGTACGTGCAATGGAAGTACAGAATGAAGAATGCCCTTCAAGAGAGTAAAGTGTGGGGTATTGTTGAGAAGAAAGCCACAATCCCCACTGATGCTAAAGACAAAGAATTACATCATGCTCTAGAAATAAGAGCTCAAAGGATCCTTCTAGATGGAGTGAAGGATCATCTGGTACCAAACATTGGTGAGAAGCAAACAACTCATGAAATGTGGACACATCTGAAGGGGTTGTTTGAAGCCAAGCATGAGAGCAGAATCATGGCTCTCAAAGAGAGACTTCAGCACACAAAGATGTCTAAAGGGGAAGGCGTTATAGTCTACCTCACCAATGTGAAACAACTACTAGACGAACTCCTTGTAGTGGGGGTAAAACTGTCCCTAGCCGAGATAGTTCGTTCAGCCTTAAGGGGATTCCGAAAGGAGTGGGATTCCTTCATTACAGGGGTAGTAGCCAGAGAGAACCTACCAGATTAGGAAAGATTATGGAACGACTGCTGCCAAGGAGAGATTAGAAGAGGCAGAAATGTGAATGAAGAGGAAGAGGAGAATCTTGCTCTCACCTCCAAGAGGGGAGGCAGAGCCAGAAGAGGAACAACCTTTAGAGGAGGATCCACAAACGAGAGACCCAAGAAAGACCTCTCACATGTCCAATGCTATGTGTGTGGAGAATTTGGACATTTTGCTAGCCAATGCTCTCAGGCCAAGAATGGCTATAGTACAAAAGGAAAAATGAGGGAGGTAGCAGCCTCAACAAAAATCAAGGAAAAAGATGAGGAAGAAGAGCAACAGTTGGCTGCCACAACTCGTGAGTTCTCTAGAATGTTCGAGATGAATACACTCTGTTTTTGGATGCATAGGACAAGATTAGGCCAGGATGGTACATAGACAATGGTGCCACAAGTCATATGACAGGTGAAAGACTTGCACTTCAGGAGTTCACAACCCAAAATTCACGCTTCGTGAAGTGTGGTGTGCATTCTAGCTTGGTGGTGTTGCCGTCCTTATACACACCTACAAATGTGGAGAAGTCTCCAACCCACTTGGTGTGTCCTTGGAGGCACAAGTCTAAGTCCAGACCCATTGTCACCTCGATCTAGACTTCTTTCGTCTAGGCTCACTCCTAGGGAAGCCAAGGGGGGTAGACCCTATTTAACTATGTTAAGTTTTAATTAATGATCTAGGAGTTAATTTGGTTTTTTATTAAGGTTGCCCAACCCTTTCTTTTTCTGTTGTGGATGAGTTCTAGAGTTTGGCCCTCTTCTATTCTGCTGTGTGAGGTGCTTACAGGCTGCGGCCTCTCCCTCTACTGCTGCATGGTGAGCCAATAGGCTGCAGTCCTCTCTTTTCTGCTGTCTGGGGTGCCTAAGGCTGCGGCCATCCCTTGTCCGCTGTTTGGTGTGCCAAAATCAACGGCCTACTATTCCTGCTGTGTGGTGAAGCCTATAGGCTGCAGTCAACCGCTCTTTGCTGTGATAAGCCTGTTGCCATCCTAATACACACTTGCAAACGTGAGCAAAGTCCAGCTCACTTAGTGTGTCCTTGGAGGCACAATGCCTAGGTTCTCAGTCCACACTGTCACCTTGACTGGAACCTCTTCCTTCTAGGCTTACTCCTAGGGAAGCCAAGGTGGGTAGATCCTAGTTACTAGATTGGATTTAGCGTTTATGTTCTAGGAGTTGGTTTTAATTGGTTAAAGGCTAAGGGGGAAAACAGCCTAAGATGCTAAGGCAGCAAATGCAAAAGTGCAAGTCTATCTATATGTGTCGACCCTTTCCCTAGGAGATCAACTAGACTAGTGCCTAAGGTTGGTTATTAAGGGTCCCACTAAGTTTAAGGTGGTTCAATTACAAAAGTTTTACATGTGAAATTACTTGAAACTACCCCAAACCAAAGATTCTGAAGTACAACAATTACACAAGATACAAAAAAATACAAAGATACAAAGGAAGATGTAGAGGTGAGATCAACACATGAAGGCCAAGCGTACTCCAATAGCGCCTCTATTGGACCTTCCACTGGCAACCTCTAAAGCACTCAAGACTCAAGAGGGTGATGCTTCCCCAAGTGGGATACTCAACCCCCTTCTTGAATCACATATAAAAACAATGAAACAAGATATAACAATGTTTAACTCCAATTTGCTCAATGAGACATGAAACATTAAAGACATCAACCATGTAGTTGCAATAAAGATAAAAAACATGAAATTATTATCAATGTGTGTTCCTAAGCATACATCTAAAGTCCCAATACAACATGGATGATCTATGCAACTAAATGGTTAAGGGTTTCTTAAAGTTAAGTTAATTTTATTTCCCTCCCCTAAACTATGTTGGTGCTTTTAAGCTTCCTCCTCCCTTGGCCAAAATAAGCTGTAGGGTGCTCCAAGATAGTAAGGCAGCAGAGGCCCACTAACTTCAGTCAGATCCACAGCAGTCAAGAGTTCTCGGAAAGGATCCCCTTAAGGATCACCGGACGGTCCCCCGCCACTTCCCAGACATCCCTCAAACCCGTTTAGATGGTAGAATGGCTGAATAAAACTCTAAGTTGTGAGAATGTTAGTATTATGACCCTGGTGGGTTTTTAGAGTGTGTTGGGTTGATTTTAAGAGTTTTTTAGGTACTTAAAATTTTACTTTTAAATGCAAAACTGAATTGAAAATGATGGAAAAAGTGTGTTTACAAGATGTAAATCAAATGACCATAATCACATATAAACATGAATGAAAGTTACCTTACCATTCATTTATAACCACTCCACATATAAACTTGAAAGGAAATGTGAGATCAAGGCAAGAACAACTTCCTTATAACAAGCTTTACTTGAAAAGGCAGAGTTATGAATGTGAATGCTTAGCACATAAAACAAGATAACATGAATGTGGAGTGTGCTTGAAATGTAAAGATGAAAATGTAATGCTTTAGACCATGAGATAAGATAACATGAGTGAAAAGAAACACAAGATAACTCTCATTGTTTTCATCATTCATTCATCATCATTAGCATGTAATTGCAAAAAAGGAAAAGGCGAGAACAACTTGCCACAATGATAATGAGAAAGAAACTTTAAGATCTTAGATTACTTATGTCAACCATTTAGATGATAGATGTGTGAAAAATAAAACTTGACAAAACAAAATGAGTAAGATCCCAAACCATGACTAGATCACATGCACTTAAAATTGTAGATAGCTTAATGACTATGAAAATAATGAGTTATGGCACTTAAGATAGATTATAAACCATTAAACCATTTACCAAGATGAGCATAAACATATGAAGTAAAATAGCAAAGAAAGAAACTTGGATGTGATGACTATTCTAGAATATTTTAAACCATGAAACATATAGATCATCAAAATGTAAGTTTCCCTTAAGCCAAAGCGATTTTGGGGATTACTCTCACAAGGTGCAGGCACATTAACTTATCAAGATAAAAAAATTAAAAAAGAAGCCACTTACAATGGCCAAAGGGTGGAGTAGGCTACCATTTTTGGCCAAAGAGTTGTTTAAACAAATAGCAATTATTAAAATGAAAGGCCACACTACCTTGCCTTATGGATGAGAGGGCCAACAACTAAATAAAAATAACTTATAAGCACAAACTAGGCAATATCTATTAGTTTACAATGCTAATAGAAAGAATCAATGAAATAAAATAAGAAAACATGAATTTACACAAGGAAAAGTAAGAAAATGGATTTACCCAACCAAGGAGGGTTTTTGGGGAAGTCTTGAGAAATGATTTGAAATGACGTTCCCCTTGTTGCTTTGGTAAGAACACTTGGCTTAGCAAAGCTTGTTGGAAATGCCCTAAAACACACACACAAAGTCAAAGAGAAAAGAATTTTCTGTTTTTACATGAAAATTTTCACATGGCATCTCAGGATTGAAGCAAATTTGTGACCTATCTAAGACAAGAGTTAGCTTCTTTGAGAAAATGGTATGAAGTAACAATAACAATATATCAGATCCAAACAAAAAGGAAAGAAGTTTATGCAAGCTTTGGTTGGAAACTCCTCAAAAGTCTCTTCCAACCAACTCTTGTGAGAAAAATATGCACACTAAAACAAGATGTGAGTCCAAGAACAACTTGTATGATGATATAGAATAGCAAAATGAACTAATTCACAATACTAACTAATCAACACATATAGATGAGCACCACTAATGTCTAGCTGATCTACCCAAACAAACTTAATTTACTTTCCGAGATACTAGCTACAAACCCACAAAATGTAAAGGAACAAATCACCTCATATGCAATAGAGAAATCCGACTAATCTAGATTGATCCAAAATACTCCAAAGCTTTTATTATTGAAACCAAATGGGAGAGCAGAGCAACTAGTATCCAGTATACTCAAAATGAGTGAAGATGAGATGGCAAGAGCAAGATGGGTGGGCAAGAATTCAGTAGCATAACTTTAGCTCAAAAGAATGGTGAGAGGTAAAGGGTGAGGAAGGGTTGTACTTATACCTCAAGGAGCAAAGTGAAGGTACTTGGATTGACTCCAAGTGTTAAAATCATAAACAAATGAGCAAATCTCTAAGAGAGGGTAAACTGGTTTTGACTTGGATGGGTGAGGTGTTGGAAGGTTGTGGTCCACATTGAGTGAGGTTACTAGAGCTAAAGAGGCACTAGGTATGAAAAGATAGGGAGCCCTGATCATAAATTAGTTGTTAACTAAGGTTTTGGGTTAAGGGGGGACGTCTTTCCCAGGGTGTGAGTAGAGAGAGGCGTGAGGAGGTTTGGGTGAGGTTAGAGTGTTAGGGTTAGGGTTTTGGTGTGGTGAGGGTTTAGGAGAGGCGCACCTCACATAGGAGGGGCCAACACCAAAATGAGCTCAACTCAAAAGGTTTGGAGTGAGACGTTTTCCCCCTTAGGGCGTGAGCTAAGAGTGAGGGGGTATGGGTTTAGGTTGTGTGTTAAGTTGGTAAGTGGGTTTGGTAGGCTGGGAGGGTCTAACTTTCTATTTTCCACCTTAACATTCACTCAATAACTCATAAATTACAAAATTGACATTACGGCAATGTCATACTTAGCAATAAAAATTAGCATTTGGAAGTGACTTGACTCACGGGTGGACGAAGGCATAGCAAACTTCGTCCGGTGAGCTGAAACTTAGTCAATGGGTGTAGGGGTGCTATTCCATTTCTTTTTGAGCACAAATACCCTCAAAAACCCAAAGACCAGTTTTTTAATATTGCTCAAAAAACATTTAATTAATTAAATAATTAAAATTTCATTAATTAAAAAAACCTACTCTAGACTCGACAGAGTCCTGTGAAACTAAATTTAATTAATTAAAAAAAACCTATCTAGACTCGACGAAATTCTGCGAAACTTTCTACACTGTCTGGCATGGTCATTTACATCATTCCTAAACAATAGCTACCAAAGGATGAGATCATTAGAACGTCGTTCACCACTTTGGATGAATTATTGCATGTGTGAGGGAAAAACTCATGGGAAATCAACCGCGCTGAAAAGCCCAGTTGACAACCTGAGGATAAAAAACCCTCGGTGAAAATAACTCTCCCAATGAAAACATCCCAAGGTACCTAACCTAACTATGATCCATGCAGACTTATTACATTATTAACCCACGCAAGGGTGCGGAAATTTCGTTTACAAAATTTGTGCTGGAGCATCAAATGCCCAAGTAGAACCAATACTGTCTTCAACATATTTGCATCTGTTGATGCATATCTTCATGGCACATGAGTTGACCCCCTAGCTGAATAGGCGGTCAACAAAGCCTATAGGGTACGGCCTCCTATCTCCTGCAGTAATGAGGTTTATTCACAGTCTCCTTGTGTAGGGTTTTGAATGTTTTAAACCTACAGTTGTTTGAGGGTTTGTCCTTGTGAGGGTTTCTAGTTTTATCTCTTTGTGGCAAGAAAGTTCCTTCATCTATTGGCAAGAGATCCAACCTATAAGGTGGATCTATGAACTGAACCTTGTCTGAGCATACTACAAATGGTTCTACATCTCATTTGGTTACTGTTTCTTCTTTAGAGGTAAGGCTAATGTACCGGGTAAGCTGCCTACTCATCATCTTTAGATCTGGGATCTTGTTGTACTTTAGTACTGTTTGATCTATTTAATTTTGTGTATCAATCTTAGATCTGAAGTTATATATTGAATTTACATCTAGCTCTATAGTTGGTTTACTGTTTATCATCAGATTGGTTTCAGATCAACAGATCTGTGCAATGCTTTGAATTTTGTATTATCCTGATCTGCTCACTGTTAAGTTAATAGAGTTCTAGTTTAACTATTGAACAATAGATCTGAGTTTTGTTTATGATCTTCACTGAGTTTATTGCTGTTTGTCTTTAGATCTAATAGATCTGAATACTAGTTAAAGTGTCTTGAGTTTGTTGATCTATAGATCTAATTGTTTTATTCACTGAAAATAAAAAGACACTACTGTTCTGTTTCTTTACCCTAATTCTAACAATTACTCTAGCCTTCACCATATTTCAAGGTGTGGGCACAATAAGATTGAATGCAATAACTTGAAAGTAAAGTACAACAAAGCCGAGCCACACAACTTTGCCTTAAGGACAAAGGTGGGCAAAAAATAAATAACTTGCAACCTCACAACAATGGCGCAATGTGGATTTTGTGCCAAGGTGGGTGAAATAAGAATAACTGAAATGAAAGAATTAACCTAGCCACACAACCTTCTCTTTATGGGAGAAATGGGGCACACAATGAAATGTAAAAACAGAAAATTAAATCTACTCTAGCCTTCACGATTTTGCAAGGTTGGCAGAGCCAAACACAATGCAAGGTGTGGACAAACTAATGCTAAATTACAATATCAGATTTTTAATTTAGAAATGAGAATGCAAGCCCAAGAGACTCTCTTGGGCTGCTTACAATGAAACTAAAGATAAGTGAAAGGGGGTTTGGTACCCAAACTCTTCGAAGCTTCCTTGAGTGTTTTGGGGTCAAATTTGAGCAACACTTCCCCTTGACCTGGCGAGAACCTGCATAAAACAACAAGCTATGCTTGTTGGAAAATGCTACAAAACACTTTAGAATGGATTAATTTCTGTTAGTACATAAACATAAATTAAAAGGAAAATTTCTGAACATAAAGATGTAATTTAAATGACTATTTTAGATCATAAAATATGCTAAATATGTAGGAGGAAAGAATGGAGATAAGAACAAAAAATAAAATGAAGCTCTGGATGGTTGAATGAGTGAATTTCCAAATCCGAAATTCACTCCTCCCAACGATTTGATGACCTGCAAATGAGTATACTCTTGCTACACAACACAACACAACAAGGAGGTGAGAGCATCTAATAAGCTTGTAAAATACTTTGCAAACTTGAAAGAAACAATCACAAAACCAATATCAATACTACTACCAATTATTCCTAAGCAAAATGCTTTGCTTGGGGCTCCAAGTTAAACTAGTGAAAGCAAGAAATACAAGAAATGAAATGCAGCAATATCACCTCACAAGAACACCATAAACAACATAAAAAAGACTCCCAATGCACACCATAGACCCTCCAAAGCTTCTTTTTTTATTTAGAAAATGTTGTTGCAAATACTTGCAACAAGATTTACAATGAGAGAATGGGAGAGAGAGAGAAAAGAATGGTAGAAAAATGGGCAGCATAAACTTGCTCTGAGAATAGATGGCCAAAAGAGGAGGGGATGCCTTTCTTTTAAGGGAGAAAGACAAGGTAGACCCCCCTTGCATGTGCTACAAGTGGCAGCCATGCAAGAGGGGGCTCTCTTCAAGGGGGGCGCACCACATGAGGGAGGGGCACACTTTAGGAAAGAGGGAAAGTGTTCTAGGAGGTGGGAACCCCCACTATAATGTTTGAACACCTAGTTGAGGTCCAAGGGGGTTCACCAAGGAGTGGGGACCTTCCCACCCTTTGATTTGATTTCTTACACCAACACTTGAAGAGGGGGGCGCTAGTGTTACCGAAAGCTTCCCCTCCCCGCTTCGAAGCCCCGAGGCTCGATCCGGGCGGGTGCGTCCAGGAAGCTCAGGCTGAAGCGCGCTTCAAAATTTAGGAAGCGTGCTTCAGGGCTCTTGAGCACGCTTCCTGCCATTTCTAAAGCGTCCCCCTCCGAAGCGCGCTTCAGAAATTTGGAAGCGTGCTTCCAAATTTCTGAAGTGCGCTTCACTCACGCTTCCAAGGAAATCCCACACGCTTCCAAGAGGGAATGAGGTGTTTTGGTGTGCACCTGAGGGTTATTTTGCCTTACTAGTGCTATTTAAAGAGGTCCCCACCCCCTCCATTCGACCCACCCTAGTAATTAATGGTAATGTTAAATTCTTAAAGTAAAAGGATGAAAATGAAAGATATTTCATTTTCATCCTTTTACTTAAATTTTTAACATTACCATTAATTGTTTCAGGATGTTTGAGAGTGGTTCCAACCTCATTGGACTTCATATGGAGAAAGTAGAATTTTAGGTCCCATTCAAAATTTAGTAGACTTAACAGTTTTCAGGATT
>SNQJ01S0107379.1:29674-49467 GCA_010110895.2 Picea sitchensis
TTTTTAAACCCTACATCCGAGTCATTTTTAAACAGTTTGCGCGAGGGCCTGTTTGCATTTTTTGCAGAGGTGTCAGGGAAAGCGTACTGCTCATGGTCATGAAATTCAAAGGCTATTGGTTCAACATATGGTTGCTCAGGCATAGGCTCATCGAGCACAACCCTATCGTAGGGTTCTTTAGACGAGGAGGTTGTTATGTCAATGGAAGGGATTAGGGTTTCTTCCAACATGGGCTTATCAACCTCTACGACACTGGGTGTAACGAAACCATTTCGAATTAAGAAAGTGTCCCAATCATCCCTTTGCAATTTTAAATGATGGACTAATAGCATCCTTATCAACCCATGATGAAACAGACTGGGATTTAAACTATGTCTCTTAAACCTCTTGGCCATCTTATACATACTTCTCAATAAATAAACAGGCATATTCAACTAGAAACTGATGAAGTTCATCAACAACCTTATGTGATACAGAAAAACAAGGCCAAAGCGACCCTCACATGTAATGAATTATCTAAAGATTGCCAATAAACCATGCCACCTAGTTTTCAACAGAGATACATGCATACTTTTATCACATCACTTGATTTTCCTAGAGGTAAAGAACAGGCTCCATGACACCTCCTCTACCTTGGAATTTTTAAACCATTTCTGCCCGCTAAGTGGAAGACCTGTCGCCTTGCTTAAAAAATCCTCGATGACTTCGATTTGAATATCTCCTACCTTGGCTCGTCAACTATCAAAAAAGAGGGCAAACTCCTGGGCTGTTTGCAAATTAAAACCTTGAAATATCTCAAGAAATTCGAGCCAGCCTTGACCCTTAAGGTCTTCCCTTGCGTTGTCATACAGGAGTAGAGTTTGTGAGCCATTTGGTTCGATGCGGACAACATAGGCCATGTGAATTGAGACAAACAGTCATGGGGGTAACATAAGCCACTGTAAGCAGGGTTTCAAAGAACGGAAAGAACCAAAAACAAAGAAACAAAACCCTCGCGTGAATTAAATGAAGGCATAAGGGGTTTCATAAGAGAATCAAGCATTGTGGTGTAATGAATCATTGAGGGTACAGAACAAAGCCCGAGGCTTAAATCGAAATAATGGACATGTCATTTTCAAACTACCACTACCAGTAGAGTACAAAATACGACCGCATGCGTTTAAGTGTCATCATGTGTAAAGGGTGGAATTACTCATTATAAGGTCAAAAAGAGGGGTGTTTGACAAATCACACATAATGACCATATAAGGATTTACCAAGAATGATACATGGAACAAAATCATAGTCTAACATTAATTGATTCCCGGTATAGCATTCAAATGTCCAAAGTAGACCTTATAACCATGAGCAATTAAAAACAACCATTTTATTGACATGAGATAGGCCTTAAAGAAAAAATTCATTCTTAAAAAGGTTTGTATGATCATTAGTTTTCTTAAGAAAATAAGCCTTAAAATCAAATGCAATAAATTTGCAAGTTTCAATGCTTCGTTCATGCTTTTAGTCATGAACAAAGCATGAAAAAAAGAACTAGGAAAAATAAAAACCTTATATAGCCCAAGATTGATCTTTCAAGTAGCAATGTTCAAATGTTTAAGCAGATGCAACTATAAAATTTATGATTCGTTGCTTTAAGAATTGAAAATATTGGGGGGATGCCAACATAAATGAAGAATGTTTTTTTAACGTTTTGGGGCAAGAATAAATATTTGGAGCTACAACTTGCAGAGTTCTATGCCTTGGAATGGCAGAGCAACGAAACTATCTCTATATTCAGTAGAAGGTTTTCCAGTATTTACTACAAATTGCATGAAGAGATTCAACCCATTGAAGCTGCTACCATGCTCCATTATACAACAAGTCTTCATCTAGATTTGTCTTTCCTCTTGATGGAAAGAAGACCTAAGTCCTTACAACAAATGTTCTGTGATGCTCAAGACATTCAGCACAACGTCCAAGCATGTGAACGGATTCAAAATGAAGGACCAAATGCCCAAGAGCGTGAAAGGGAACATGAGAGGAAAATGGTTCATTGAGATCCCAAACATTGAATCAAAAACATCAGATGTCCTCTTGCAATTTCTTATGCCAATGATTCTGCAAAAAATTATATTCCACCTTATGAAAGAAGGGGTGTTGATCCATCTCATGATGAGCAAAGGGATGATTGTTTTTTATATTCATTTATAAATGGTCAAGAGAGTGAGATTACCAATTTGTTTGTTGAAGAACAGGTCGATGTCCCTAATTTGTTCTTGTTAGATGACATGTCACAAATATATGATTTGTCTGTATATCACAAATATTAGGAGGATTGCGATGTTTAAAACTTTTTTTTTTCTAGCAGTACAGTGAGATAAGTCAACCTGCATATTACAGTTACAAAGAGCAAAGTATTGGATCAGCTAAAGAAACTTCTTTGCCCTTGTGCTTTGTTGCATTCAAATTATTGAAAGAGAATTCTCAAATCATTGTTGAAGCAGATGGATTTGTGCAGACGCAAAGCCATACCAAACCAACGAAACATATTGAAAAGATATTGGAGCACTCTTCTCAGGTGCTTGATGATCCTGTTCCTTGCTTTGTAGAAGACCTTGTCAATTCAGAGGTGTGGTCATTGATCGAAGACAAAACTGAAAATGAGCATGTCCAACAATTCAA
Source organism: Picea sitchensis (assembly GCA_010110895.2). Classification (NCBI taxonomy): domain Eukaryota; kingdom Viridiplantae; phylum Streptophyta; class Pinopsida; order Pinales; family Pinaceae; genus Picea; species Picea sitchensis. The sequence goes on from SNQJ01S0107379.1 coordinate 32,336, forward strand.
AGAGATGAAGAAATATACCCGTGACAACACTGGAGAAAATGAAGAAGGCTTTGAGTCAGGTAACAGAACCTTGCCATTGCATTTTTCCTCATTCGAGCTATTGAAGCAAAGTAGCGTTTCAAATCAAAGAACGTCCAAGCATGAAGTTGAAAGTGAAGAAAGCAGTGGGCTTAAGGATAAAAATTCTCTCCCCTTATTTTTTTCTTCCTTTGAATGGTTAAAAGAGAATCATGAAGCTTCAAAGAAAACAGGGAGTTCTGACTATATTCACAATAGCATTGTTTCACATGAAAAGGTTGTCATCATCGAAGAACACCAACTACACTCACATGCATTGAACGATCATTACTTGGAAGGGTATTTCAATTCAGAATTTCAATCTGTGCTTAATCATCAGATTAAAAAAGTCGATCAAGAAATTTTTATCGAAGGTATTTTCTTTTATCCTAGAACTAATGCAGATGTTCAACAATATTACTAGCAACACAAGGTATTTCAAGGTTGCCTTTCTTCCCCTGAAAATAATGTAGTGATCCTATTTCTAAACAGCCTAGATATGGATGAAGATTTTGAAATTTCACCTATGAAAACTTCGAACAGCGAGGAAACCCTTGTGGAGGAATCTTTCTCTTCTATCTTGATCCCTGAAAAGGAATCGTTCTTCCATATGATTCATGATCCCGAGTCACATTATATGGGAAAGGTTTACGATCATAATCTACCAATAACAGTGGATTACAATGAATCAATGTATGTACCAAATATGAATCTTTTTACATCACATAATGTTCTCTAGCCATGGTTGCCTCGTGACTTAGGAAATCCCTACTACCAAACTTCTCAACAACTTTGTTAGTTTTTTAGAAGTCAACAAGTTGAATCACATGAAAACAAAAATGTAGTGGAAGGAGTGAAACACGATGATTGTTTTGCACATATTTTACAAGATCCATTTGCAATCCTATTAGAGGAAATGAATAGTCCAAATGTTTTTAATTTTTTGAGAATTATGGATCAATTTTTGAATGAATTATCAGTCAACAGAATTTGGAGCAAGATTGTGGAAAGTAAACAGACAGTGGATAAAATGCTTGCATGGTTGCATTGGCATTTTGATTTCACTTGATTGATAGTTTATTTCAGTGGTTAGAGTATATAGGAGTGTGCAAATAAGTTTGTTGGTCAAGCAAAAAAAATTAGTTTGGATTCCCAGTAGTGTGTATAGTCAGATTTTAGTGGTGCATTCAGTATTTCGTATACAGTTGAGAGCAGTTTGCAAAGTCCATTTTTAAGATCTGACGTTTAGTCTCCAAGATGTAACAAAATACATGCACAAGTTTTGAAAGAGGCCCAATGAAGAAGGCACCGGGTCTATAGTTCTTTGCTACCTCACACGAAGGATAGCATCCCCAGTTGGAGCCTATGTTATCACCATAACAATTATACTCGAGATCTGAGTTTCAAATTTAACGAAGGACTAAAGTGATATAGAGACATGGCACGATTTGAAAATATGAGACATATATGGCTGCAAGTGGATAAATATAGTAGAAGCGCGAAGGAAACAGTCCAATGGACCGTTGATCTTGTAGTAGCCCAAATCAACGGTCGAGGCCCATATCGGGCGGTGAACTAGCACAAAACTTAATTGTGCGAAGGTGGACCAAGGAAAACCATGATGGTTTTAATAGTGGACGCATGGTACTCGTTGAAGTATATCGAGGCGAAAAGTAGTTTGCTTGAAACCGTTTTTCCCACAGCCCCGATATCACGTGGTCTAATGTGGAAAATTAACCACTTGTGGGGGAGGTGACGGCTAGTCAAAATCACGTCGTGTCACTCGTTCGGTACTTCACGACCATATGATGTGAGGTGAATGTTGTCAGATAACGAACTCAAAAGATAATCATTTGAAATGGATTGGCCGAGCGTTGTAAACCAACATAACTGCAAGTGATTCTGTCAGTGATTCATGATTGGAACTCTCTAACTACTTATTCTCAAATATGGGGGCATCATCTCATCCATAAACGAAGTAATTTCCAATTTGATTGACTCTCTAATTTATGAAGGAACATATTGGTGTCCAAAGAATTGGGATACATGGACAAAGCCAATCAAGCCATATCCAGTGAAACAGGTCATTCAAGTAACATGACAGGTTTATCTATGAGTAAGAAGGAAAGAACAATTGCACGTATATTAGCAACTAAATTCCATATGGAACCTGCTACAGACCCAGAATTAGAAGCCATGCTAATTCCCATCATGAGGGACCTGATCATCAACAAGAGAGCTGTGAAAAAGAAATAGAGAAAACGACAGAAGACATAAACCATAGCCGAAACGGATGAAAGCGTTGGGGAGAATCAACCGGTCTGGTTGGACACTCTAAAGGAGGAAATCGCCAAGCTGAAATGAATTTCTAGGTGGGAATAATTACATCCTAGAAAATTTTGGATAGATGGCGATCTAAGAAAAGGGGCCCAAATATGATAGACATGTTCCTAATGATCCCTTTAAAATAGGATAATGGTTATTCTAAATCATTCATTTTTGTAACTTATCTCTATTTTTAGAATTATGGGGAAGTTTGAACGTTTTGAATTTCACGAGAAATTCCTATATATATATATATTATCTCGAGGATATGGAAAGCATGGAGAAAAGAGGAGCCTGCCCTCTGTACAGGAAGACTTTGTAAAGTTTTGGGGCTAGAATGAATATATAAATGCAAAGGCAGATTTTGGATTGTTTAAGAAAAGATTCTAACGGGTGGTGATATGAGTCTTGTGTTCTTTCATAGTGTGTGATTCATGTTATCCTATATTTCATTTTCACTTTCATCTATCTAAATTGAAGAATTAGAGGCCCAAAATTCGTTACTTGATACTCTCGGCTTAGCAATTTAGACTATGTTTACCTCTTCTTAACCAATTTAGAATTCATTCCTGTAATGCTCTGATGTAGTTATATGTTTATTTTTCTTCTCATACCATGCTAATTTTTAGATATAAACTCATATTCACCATCTCATTTATCCTGTTCCTCTTAATAGTTCTCATGTTCTGACAATGCATTGTTCATTCCAGACTCCATAGCCCAAATGTCATCTTCATTTCTCCAGTTATTTTATTAAAAAACCTCAACACAAATCAAATCTAGCCACCGATAGCCATAGATATATCAAGTGACATGAGAGAGCCCTCTTTGAGTTGAGCAGGCTAGTGCCTCAGCTCTAAAGTTGGTTGAAATAGTTACCTTTGTCATTTGTCTATTCAGCTGGACAAAATTTACAAAGTGCTAACACTAGGCTTGGCACAGGAGGAACAAGACTCTGTCGAGGCTTAAGTAGTGAAGCTCGTTGATATCATCCAACAGATTCAAGCCAGGATAACAGAATTAGAGGCCCAAGCAGTTGTGACTACCCCACAGGAAGTGCGTGACCAGAGGGAGGAGACCGCTAAGAACACAGTAATAAGGATAAAAGCCATTGCGTCAGAGTACAAACAACTGAGAGATAGAAGCGCACATACATATGAATGCCTCACCAAGGATCCAGAGCTAAGGAAGTTGGAAGCACAATGATAGTTACATGGATCACAATTAGACCAAGTGGTTGCAATAGTAGAACAAAGCCTTGAAGGGCCTGCTACAGAGCAAAAAATTCAGGAGCTTGCTGAGCAGGAGGCTCAAGCGAAGCAACAAGTTGAGGCAGCTCAAGTTACGCTCGAGGATTTCGAAGCAGCGTTGTCCGCACCTGAGTGACTCGGGACGAGTCACATGTGAGTGTTGGGGGCTTGTTGGTCCTCGAACAAGTTTTGAGGAAACCTTGGTCAGAGTTCACCCACTTTTGGACTTTGACATATTGGTCGAGGAAGGAGTGCCTAGGCGGAGCTGAGATCGCAAATCTCACCCATTTTTGCGGGCTATGTGGACCCAGTAAGGGGTTCTCTAGGATTTTTGTAGTGAGTTTATGGGATGTCGATGCATGGGGTTTACCCATGATTAGGCCTTATTGTAAGGGTTTGTAAAAGTATAAATAAATAAGAATGTATGGTAGAAGTAGAAGATTTTGGGAGCTAAGTGCAAGCAGTTGAATAGCTTTGTGCAAGGGATTGTATGTGTGTTAAATATTTGTGCTTGATATAGAGTTGGCTCAATTCCTTGATCTAGTTTTTGAAAGGAGGATCTATTGCTCAGTGCGCAGATCTCCTATCTGGTGCAAATATTGACTCTGTGGCTTAGTGCACAGGAGTAACTGAATGTAAGAGATTGACGAATAAAAAAGAGTCAGTGTCCAAAGTGTTCCTCTTATGGCGCATATTTAAGCATGGTCCTCATGGGAAGACGCTTTGAAGAAGTCTACAAGAAGCTCCAAAGATGTGGTCATGAAGCCCAAAGTTGTTCGAGGAAAAAGAAGATGAAGGACATTGCAAATTCATGCAAAACCCTCATAGATGGATAGTCTTTGTCATGTCGTCTACAATGGTAGTAAGTAGGCCACGTGGTTCCTCACGATTGAGAAGTTATGCCCTCTTAAAGTTGAAACCCCGAAGTATGGTCAAGGAGCCCCAGATCTAAGGATGAGAAATTACATATTGACCCCAAATAAATTAAATGAGAAAAAATTGTATAAATACACATCAAGAACCTCTTATTTGATCATTCATGCCAGTGAGTTTTTGTGAATAGAGCTAGCATAAGTGGGTCTGCACTTGTGCTAGGAGGATTGGCGATCTCAACAAAGCAAATCCGACCTAGGAGAAAGGAGTGAAAGGAGTTTTTTGAGATTATCCACAGGTCATAGTGGAACAAGACACAAATTTCAAAGGTTATCTGCAAGTTGCAGTGGAACAAGGCATGGATGTATGCAGGTCACAGTGAGGAAAAGTGTGGATGTCCGAGGGTTGATAATGTATGAATCACGGTTTTGTGAATTTTTTTTGAGAAAGGTACGACTCTCTTGACACTGAATTTTAGGAAAGTTTGAGATCTTATGTACTAGGTTTTACATAATGAAAAGGTATGTTATTCTATATATTTTGAGGCTTGTATCTTGAAGGTGATGGTATATGCTTAAGGCATATATTGAAGCTTATGGTATATGGTTTATGGCATATCGTTTGCTACATGGTTGAGGCATATCATGAATGATATGATATATGTTTGAGGCTCATATTTTGGCACCTGGTTGAGGAATATCATGAATGATATGGCATATGTTTGACACATATCTTTGATACATAGTTTATGGAGGTTATGGTACATGCTTGATACATATTGTGGCATGGTTTATGGATTTCATGGCTTATGCCTGAGGCATATCCTTGGTACATGGTTTGATGCACAACATGGATGTTATGGCACATACTTTAGGCATGTCTATGGTACATGGCTCATGAATATTTTGACATATGATTTAGGCATATCTTGGAGGTGTTGTGTTAAGAACCAAATATCAAAATAGCATAAAAAACATCAGAATAAGTATTCAACGCATTGAGAAAGAGATAATTTCAGATAATAAGTCTCTTCAAGGGGGCAACCTCTGTATACACCACATAAATTTACAAATACAAGATGATTCCAAATGAACCCAAGCCAACATAAATAAAATAACAATACTAATGCAATATGCCTAAATTAATGGGTAATGTGCCACTATTTAGGGCTTAACATGCCCCTCCGCTTCAAACAAGTGTTGTCCACAACACTTGATTAATTATGGATGCCTCTGTATAAAAGACTCTTCTTCTCAAGTGGAATCTTTAGCAGGTAGTTTCCTACACTTAATGAGATACTCTGAAATGAATCTATTCCTCAGCTGGCGAATTCTTATGTCAGTGATAGCTTTGGGGTCCAATATGATTTTTCCTTCCTCGTCAAGTTTTGGAAATATAGTTTGAACTGGGATCTTGTCACCTATAACCTTCTTTAAGCATGAACCATGGAAAATTGGGTTACTCGTGAAGATGCAGACAACTCCAACTTCTATGCCATAGTACCAATCTTTTGTAACACCTTATAAGGGACATAGTACTTTGGTGATAATTTATTATCCTTCTTAGCTTGCTTGAGGGACATTTGTTTGTATGGTTGTAGTCTTAAAAATACCTAATCCCTTACTTCAAAAATTCTTTCACTACGATGTTGATCTACTTGTTGTTTCATGCGATTCTTTGCCATGGTCTGGTTGTCCTTTAAGAGTTGGAGAACTTGTTGTTGATGCTCGATGTAATCTGCCATAGTACCAATCTTTATTTCGGATAATAAGTCTCTTCAAGGGGCAAACCTCCTCATGATACACCACATAAATTTACAAATACAAGATGATTCCAAAATGAACCTGCCAACATAAATAAAATAACAATACCATGCAATATGCCTAAATTAATGGGTAGCCACTATTTAGGCTTAACATGCCCCTCCGCTCAAAACAAGTGTTGTCCACAACACTTGATTAATTATGGATGCCTCTCAGATAAAAGACTCTTCTTCAAGTGGAATCTTTGAGCGTGTGCTCTACACTTAATGAGATACTTGAAATGGATCTATTCCTCACCGGCTTAATTCTTATCTCAAGGATTGTTTCAGGGTCCAATATGATTTTCCTTCCTCATCAAGTTTTGGAAATATAGTTTGAACCGTGATCTTGTCACCTATAACCTTCTTTAAGCATGAACCATGGAAAATTGGGTTACTCGTGAAGATGCATACAACTCCAACTTCTATGCCATAGTACCAATCTTACTGTAACACCTTATAAGGGACATAGTACTTTGGTGATAATTCTATTATCCTTCTTAGCTTGCTTGGAGGGACATTTGTTTGTATGAATGTAGTCTTAAAAATACCCAATCCCCTTGCTTCAAAAATTCTTTCTACTCACGATGTTGATCTACTTGTTGTTTCATGCGATTCTTTGCCATGGTCTGGTTGTCCTTAAGATGTTGAGAACTTGTTGTTGATGCTCTCATGTAATCTGCCATAGTACCAATCTTTGCAACCCCTCTTATAAGGGACATAGTACTTTGGTGATAATTTATTATTCTTCTTAACTTTGCTTGAGGGACATATGTTTGTATGGTTGTAGCCTTAAAATACCCAATCCCCTAATTCAAAAAATTCTTTCACCACGCATGTTGATCTTCTTGTTGTTTCATGATTTTGTGCCATGGTCAAGTTGTCCTTTAAGAATTTAAGAACTTCTTGTTGACTGATGTGATATTCGATTGCTTGAACCTTAGATTTTCTTTTAGGGAAGAAGTGAAGGTGTATGATATCCATATATGCCATAACAGTGTCATTTTTGTTGAAAGATGAAAGGAAGTGTTATACCACCATTCTTCCAAGGGTAACCACTTGACCCATTGTGTGTTTCCTTTTTTATCAAAGACAAAGCAATGAATGTAGCCTTCCTGCATATTTTTTCACTATCTCAATTTGTCCATAAGATGAGTTACTAGCCAATTGAGTGTACCCAAACAAGAAAAATAATTATGTCCAATGTCCAATGAAGATGGGATATCTTCGGCCACTTACACAATAATATTTGGGCTTCCATGTAGCTTTGAACCTGCTCTCCATGAATGCGTGGCAATTGTATTGGATTTGAAAGGATGAGAGTACAAGTGTGTGTACTTGGTCGGCCTATCAACAATCACCATAATGACACTCTTCCTTCAGACTTAGGTAACCCTCACAAGGATGAAATCCATGGAAACCTCTCTCATATAGTGTTGGACTTGAATGGATAATGGTTATAAAAAGACTCCTTGTCTTAATTGTTTCCACGTTATATTGTTGGAAAACCAAACATTTTCCCACAAACCTTTGAACATTAGTTTTCAATCCCAAAAAAGTTCCTCTTCTTGGACCCCATGGTAGGTTTTGAAAAAATCTCGAGTGCCCTCCTCTACCGTGAGAGGTGTGCAATCTAAGGGTAAATTTCTTTTGTTTGAGTTGGGAGTTCTTGACAAATATAAGTGATCTTTGTACCATAGTGAATCATTTTTCCATGTAAATGTATCTCGATCATCCAACCTCAAGGTAACCTTTGAATGAGAGTCCACACGTTTTCGACATTCTTTCATTCATCTCTCATTTCTATTATCCAATCAAGTTGGATGATCAATATAGCACAGAGAAAGACCTCAACATCTTCATCATTTATTGAGAGTGCATCTGCCACAACATTTTGCTTCCCTTGTTTGTAGATGATTTCAAAATCATAACCCAACATCTTGGTCACCCATTTCTATTGTTCTTCTAAAGATAATCTTTGTTCCAAGAAGTATTTAAAGCTATCATGATTTGTTTTGGCCTTTAAGTGCCTACCTATTAGGTAAGGGCGTCATTACTTCAATGCATGTAGTATTTCCATCATTTCCTTATGATAAATGGGTTTGTGTAAGTCCTTTCCCTTGAGTGGTCAAATTTCAAAAGCAAGGGGCCTTCCTTCTTGCATTAGAACAACACCAATTCTATTTCCTAAGGCATCCCATTCCACAATAAATGGTTTTTGTGAAGTTTGGTGTGGTAAAAACAGAAGCTTTGCACATCGCATCTTTAACTTGTTCAAAGGCTTGAGTTGCCTCTAGATTCCATGAAAATGCATCCCTTTTAGTTAATGTTGTTAAAGGTATTGTTATTCTTCCATAGTTCCGAACAAACTTGCGGTAGTAACATGTCAAACCCAAAAATCCTCTAAGATTCTTCAATGTTTTGGGAATCGACCAGTCCATCATGACCTTGATCTTGTTAGGATATACCTAGACACCTTCATGAGATACAATATGAGGCAAATACTCTACCTCCTTAAACCAAAAGAAACATTTGGATGGTTTGGCATATAATTGTTCCTCATTTAGTAGTTGTAGCACCTTGTCGACATGTCGAACATGATCCTCCCAAGACTTGCTATAGATTAGTATATCATGAATGTTGAAATATTGTAATTGCAAAGAGTATTCTACTTATTATTGAGTTATTTTTAATTAGATCAATCCCCTTTTGTGGATTGATTATGTCGAGCTTTGTAAATGACCATATCCACTTTTGTGGATTAGTCAAACCCTAATTATATGTTGTTAATTAAGAAGTCGACCTCCAAGCCTAATTAAAGTGGTTTTGGCCACTAAGAAAATAAGTCGGCCTTGCTTGTTGAAAAGACACCTCCCTAGCGCTTGTCAGCCAGTATAAATAACAGAGGCTAATGCCTCATTATCTCACTCACTAAAGTCACTCAACAAGTGCACAATTTTGGAGATAGTTGCATTTGGGAGAAGAAGGAAGAGAGAGGCACATTGCTCAGTCTTGGTTATTCTCTAGTGTTTGGTCTTTTATCTTGGCATTGTATTGGCAATATATATTTAGGAAGTTTTTTCTTGGTTTTCTCCCCCATGAGGGTTTCCAGGGATAAATGTTGTGTATCTTGTGATTGTGTTTCTCTCAGTGATCCTACCTATGTTATTTTTATCTAGTAAATTGAAAAGAAACTTAATAGTTTCTCTAAAATTAACATGATATCAGAGCTAAGCTGAAGAGAGCACCTTTCATTGGATAAGTAAAAATGCCATTGTTTTCGTACAAGAAAATTAGGGATTTTGTTGCAGAAGAATTTCGGCTTAAAAACAACTTAGGGAAGTGCACCCTGGCCTAGCGAACTCATTGACATCTTGAGCGCACCTTTTCAGTGTACAAACCACCTCGAAAGTGAAACCCTAGTTTTCACTGGTACCAAAAAACTAGTATCAATACCAGAAAATCAGAAACCAAGAAATCAGTACTAGAAATACTAGTCCAGATTTGCGTAGATGCTCAGTTTCAAGGGGTAAAATTTGGATTTTCAGAATACTGAATGCACCAGGCTACTCACATTATCTCGAATCCTATAGTGAAAACATTGTTACTCCAGTTTGAGTTGATGAGAGAATTATTCTTGCTTCGTTACTTGGGCACAGGTTTAATTGGTCCCTTGCTTGGCAATTGTTGAAAGAGTTTTTCCTCACCTATTCATTAAAAACTCCATTTGTTGAAGCTTGTGTTCCCAATAACAAATTCTATTTATCTTGGTTAAATCGTCATGTTTTATTTTTAAGAAAGAACCTGTGTTTGAAATGTTTGATGTTCGAATTAAGTAATACTACCTAGAATGAAGTTCAAAGAAGTTGCATTGAACAATGATTTGATTTAATGATGGATATAAGTCTTGTTTTGGGAGAACTTTGTGTGATCCTGTGGGGTTTAAATGACCATTGTTGGGGTTAATATTATGAATCGTGGCTCAAGGATTATTCTTATAGTGATTATGATGTTGTTCATCATTTTTATTATATAATGATAATATTGTTCCAATGGTTACTGTGTGTAACGACCCCCGCATCGTTATGACTACAAGTGAAGCAAAACGCAAATTGTTTTTGTTTTTAGGCAAGAAGGAAATGGCGACACAGTTAACCACACCTAGACGATGAACACAATGCCTGCAGATCAAGCAACAGACAACACAAATCTACACGTTGGCACATCGAACAACTGGGAGAAACAGGCGTAAAACAAGGAAGGAACGACTACTCGCTCGACACAAACATGACAACGCCTACAAGGCTAAGGACAACATCCCCCATCCCAACACAACTGCCTCAATGGCTAGAACTAGAACCTCTATGGGGCGCAAACAAGCGCATGAAGGCGTTACAACCCAAACTCCAATACTACAACAACCGTGAACCACGCCCACAAGGGGTAGCACAGACCTCAACCGGGATCATGTCATCGCCAAGTGATAGGAGCGACAACAACCGTGGCGTAAAAACATAACTGGACCCTCAACCCCGCTAAAATCAACACGCTAGGAGATAAAGGACTATCTAAACACCTGACGACTAACCCTAGCACCCAACTACAATCTGCAAGACGACTAAGACATTCAAGCAACACAACAATCTCTTGCGCAACCAAATCCATCTCCACCCCTTGAATAAAATTTATTAAGGTACAAGTCCCTTTAAAGAAAAAAAAAACAATAAAGGGTAGAGGAAAAATCGTTGATAAGATTAATACAAGATAATACATCTATTTTACCATAATTAAGGAATTCGGATAAGGTTTACATATGACCAAAATTTTGTGATAAAAGATAGTGGTGTATTAACCATATTAACATACGACCCATAAATATTAGCGAAGGGGTAATGGTTATTATATATAAAGATATCAATGTTAAAGGTTAAGATAGATAGTTTCAAGATATCCCATCTGTATATCATATTGGTATTTAAATACTTTTAGTTGCTATGGTAATAAAGGATAGCAGTTTGTCCTTCAATATAATAAACTCGTTGTCTTTAACAAGAATTACACTACCACTACCTATTAAAATCACAATATCTCTGTATTAGCAAGATAACTGTGAGTACATTATTCGATTAAGATTGTGATTGCATTAATACATTTTAATGGCGGAAGCAATACCAAATCGCAAAGACTGTGACAACCATCAAGAAAATAATTTCGTTGTCTAAGAACACGGTCTTAAAATCATTAAAAAAAATAAAAATCAAAAGGGTTGTTATTAAAATCGTTGGTCTATAACCGTTGTTCCCTTTTTGAAAGGGGTTAACATTAATAGAGGAAATTGCAGGGAAAATAAGACAATCGCTATCAATAAATGAAGGTAAACTCAGTCACGGTTATGAGTAAAACGTAACAATTTTAAAGATGAAACTACATGCTTGCCTCCCCCACAGGCTGGGCACGATTTGCTCAGGAAAAACACAAGGTTTAATGGTGGGAACGCATGCTTGCCTCCCCACACAAGTTGGGCGCGGTTTCCTCAAGAAAAATGCAGGGTTTAATGGTGGGAATGCATGCTTTCCTCCCCACACAAGCTGGGCACAAAATTCTCAGGAAAAACTCAGAGAAGGAGGGAGACTTCTCTGTATCAAGCAGTGAATTCATGGCGCAACTAAAACAAAAATTTTCTGTGTAAATGCCCCAAAAACATTCAGGGGTAAACTCTTTGAACTTGCCATTAATCGTGGTTATCTACTGTGTAAGGTGCCACAAAATTGCAAACATAACATAAACGCAAGCGTAATTAAATTGCCGAAGATATAATTTCGCGGACATTATAGAAATAAATTTGCAGACATTAAGAACACATAAATTATATAAAGAAATTCACAGACACTAGGAACGCAGAAATTATACAAAGAAATTCGCAGACATTGAAAACAACGCAGCCATATCATAAAATTTGTTGTCCACAATCCATTAAAACATATGCATAAACCAGACCATAAATTTGTTGTGTATATCGCTGCATGTATCGCTATCCAAACGATATTATACAAGGTTTAAAGTGATGAACCACCACCACGTTGTCCATCATATGGATAAAAACTCAGTCCCACATAGTCATGAAAACACAGTCACACATGGTCATATATATTAGATAAACGTAGTCACACAAAATAAGCAAGGATAGTCATTCACAAAGAGGAACACAAGGATTACTCATTCAGAAATGAATCACTCAAAGACGCAGAGATACTCAGCACAAGAAGGTGCAAGACTAAACATTCGGCAATGGATCAATCAAGCACAGATACTCATCCACAAGGAGGCACAAGGATTTGAGAGTAATCATAAGAGAAAATGCAGAGGTAAGTAAGGGTAGATGGCTGGGCAAAAATTATCCTTCGTCCATCATCCACGCACAGAAAAATAAGGCATTAGGATCTATAGGTCTATTGAGATTGAAGTGACGACCGTCGATCCAGCTCCTGGACGACTGCTCAGGCGTGGACTGATGATCTAGGTACGAGGACGAAAGATAAAGTACAAACTCTTCAAATAATAAAAAACAACAGAACAGTCAAGCAATCAAGGATCGATGGCCAAGGAGATCAATCGAGCAGGGAGCTTAAGGCTATGGTGAAATTAAGTTCTCGAATAAAATGCTAAGTAGAACACTTTCTTTACACAATCAAAGTACATAAATGGAAGCGTAAGATCAATAGTAATCTACCATGCAAAATAAAAACATGCATACGGTAGCCCAAGGTGACAGCTCTGATTCGTTGTCCCGCGCACTTCGTGCAGATCTTGCTTGTYGACCGATGAGACTTCATCAATACCTTCCAACCAATGCTAGGGGTACTCTTCTTCCCCCTTAGCCCCCTGCGCTGCAAAGGGGGCACRCACACTAAACCAAAGAACAACTAGCTCTCAGCTCGCCTCGCAAGGCCAAGCTACCACTCATCACCGAGCTGGGTATCCCAACTCCCACAAGATAAGTCAGTCAAGTCGAAAATTCTACTACATAACGTTACGCATAAAAGAAGAGATCCATCCTCCTCCTCCTCCTCCTCCTCCTTTATATAGAGTTTCTAAGTCATTCCTTCCCAATTTCCCATTTAATTTAATGTTCAATAATTTAATTCAGAAAAATTCTCCCCGTACATGTGTCACCCATCCCTTTTGTYGCACCAGAAATTAATTTCCTTAATTATTTAATTACTCATATTTCCCTCACCCACCTAAACTCTTTCYTAGAATCACTCTTAGGTGTCTCCATATTCCCTTACACATTTTAATGACTTACCCCCTTACTAATTTACTAGTTGAGTTCAATTTAAAAACTTCTTAAAGGAAAGATTCATTGCTAAGTTAGTCATTCTGTTTTTTCCTTAGGTTTCCCTTTCTCTTTAACTTTTCCCTTTTTTCCCTTAGTTTCCTAATTCTTTTAAATTTCCCCTTTTCCCTTTTTATCTAAAAAACTCAAATTAGCGAGTGTAGAATTTACCCTTTTTCCCGTTTTTCTTTTTAGTTAAAATTTTTAATTAGCATATGTAGACAAACAATCAATTCCCTTTTAAAATTTTAAATCCCTTGATAATTTGATTTTAATAATTTAATAGAGTTTCTTACCCCCTTTTTGTCACATGTTTAATGCTGATTATTATTATTTTTATATTTTTTTTACCACAAGTATTACTTTAGACTTAGATTTTGATTTCTGAGGCTGGGTGACATTTTATTAGAGAAATTGTTTTAAATATTTTTGATCACTTTATTCATTCTGAGGATCTAGGTTTAATCACTTATTAGTTAACAACGTGACGTGCCCTTCAGGACGCACTAGGTGCTCCAAGGGTGCCACTCGCTTCATTCTATTTCCCTTGCGCGCCGTGCTCTTCAGGACGCACTACGTGCTCCAAGGGTGTCACTCGCCTCTTTATGTTTTTCTTGCACAACGTGCCCTTAAAAACGCACTACGTGCTCCAAGGGTGCCACTTGCCTTTTTATGTTTTTCTTGTGCGACGTGCCCTTCAGGACACACTACGTGCTCCAAGGGTGCCACTTGCCTCTTGATTGACTTGGTAGACATAAAAAACCCCTGGAGTCAATACTCCGCCAGGTGATCTTATGGGAGACTAAGGTCCTCTAAGGAATAAGGCCCCTGCCTTATTGTGCACCCCTTAGAATCATCATGAGCGTCTGTCGCAGTCTTCCCTCACGACATCGTGGGTCTTCTCGAACTGGGTAATCGTTAACCTACAGTTCGAGCCACGACAAGAGTGCTAGTAGGTTGTGGCAAGGTTGTTGTCCACACCTCTCCCTCAACATCTCTACTAGTCATGCGTGACCCCTCTACTCCACATGTGAGTCTGGTCGTCAAGCTATCGTCAGCCTGCATCATCAAAGAATCATGTCAGAATAAAATCCATAATCATAACATCTAATCAGATGCACATATGTCATATATAGAACAATCAAACCCCAATAGTCCACTCCCTGACTCTATTCAGAGTCCAAGGGTTTCGTCGATTCCTCAGCATCCTCGAGGTCCAAATCTTTCACACTCAAGAGAATCAATTCAATATCACCCATCTAAGTCAATACAACAAAATAACATATAATCACATCCATAATGACTCATAATCATAATCAACGGCCAATAGTATAATAATTTGGATCACTTGCAATCAAGTGTCCTCAAATAATAGGTTTGTTCACTGCGCACAAAAGCGGGATGTTACACTGTGATTAAATAACTCTGGGCATATCAAATAGTTTACTATGTAAAATAATTCAAATGCCAGTGAATAATTTTGTTAAAGAAGACATCTATTTGGATTATTGTTTTGGAAACATAATACTATTTAAACTTCGAAATTTTGGATAAAGATATATTTTGATTGCATCATAGGTAGCATATATGATTTATCTACAATATCTGTTAAGTTTCCCTATCATTCTACCATTTTCTCTAAGTACACTCCCTCCACGATCCTGATTTCACTTATTGCATCCATGTTCTATGATATAAATTTTAAAAGAAAAGTCTACGTGAAAGCGAAAGAAAGATAGCATAGCAAGGGTTGATGACTGATATTCTTGATATTTTCATACATAGTTAATTGTTTGGTTAATTGTTGAACAGTATTTGTATATTGATTCTCTATCATTCGACCATTTTTCGCTAATAACACTCCCTCCATATTTCCCATGAACCCTATCATTCCCTATTCACATGGAAATTAATGAATGACGTGTTATGGATGTATTTGTATGTATCTCGTGTCAATTTTGGAGCCAACTTTTGATTCATGTAAGAATAATGTCATATATTTTTATTAAGAGATTCATTACTAACAAAATGTTGCTACAAGATGAGATTTCTCACCAGAGGCAGCAATGGTCGAAATAACGGAGGCAGGGTAAATTGGAATCGAGGCCATAGGAGGCCTAGATTTTCTATTCATTTTGACGTTGACCTGCATGAATTGAACCAGTTGTTCCAAGATGTGTTCTTTAATTGGGTTTTCTATGGGATAATGAACCCTCACCCAGAAAGACCCCATTTTCATCATCCTCGAAATATTCCCGACATTCCCTTTCCTCCACATGGGTCCTTGCAGCTCGAAGTCCCCACAAATGAAGGTTGGCAAGAGATTGTCCACCAACTTGTCTCTCACCATCGTGGTTGGCCCATTATTTCATTTCATTTACCACCACATGTTAATTTCAATGTTCAAATTGACCGTGTTGTTTCACTAGTTCACTCTTCACATGCCAGTAAAAAATTAAAAACTAGCATTCCCCAACCTATGCAAGACAAAAGAAAAGCAATTGTCTCCCCTTCTTTTCTCTCCACTGATTCCTCTAAATCTGTGTCTTCCTACTTTCATTTAAATGATGATTGCTCACATGTAATCAGCGAGATACAACTCTAAGGGTTCAATCAACCACAAACTACTTCAAAAAATTCTAAGGGAAACAACAGTGGAAAAAGGCAAATTGTCCCACAAAGTGGTAAATATGGTTTTTAAATTATGTTTTATGTGATTCAGTTGATGAAAACATTTTTTAATGGTTTTAAACATATTTTGAACAACAAGCCCTATTTTTTATATTTTTTGAATAATCTGGATATATATTATTTTTGGGTATGATATAAATTATTGTTGATATTTAAATATCGAGTTTACAAGATATTCAAGGGTGCTACAAGGGTGACATGGTCAAAATAATTATATTTTGTGTTATATTTCATGAATTAAAAAGAAGAAATGACGAGAGTTACAATAGGTCTCACCTACATAGTTATTATTAATTAAGACCCTTAACTATATTATTATTATTATTTATTTCTCCTTGTTGGCCCTTGGCTGTGGAAGGTTGCGAAGATTAAGGAAAGAAGCACGAAGTGCGAACTGTGCAGAAATCACATTTACTGATATTGGGTCGAAGTGGCGAAAGAAGCAGAAAAAAAGGAGCGAAGTAAGAGAAAGCGAGTTGAACAAGAAGACTGAGGAAGACAAATCAACAAGGAAGATGGATCATGGACAACTCAACAAGTGAAAAAAACCACCAATAGATGCTTTGGAGCACGTCATGGAAAGAAGGAAAGACAGGTTGGTGAAACCCTGAAGATGCGGGTCAAGTTGACCTAGGGTTTTGGCATTTTAGGGTTTTGACACCTAGGTTTCGGCATAAGGTTATCCGAAAGTCATTGTAATATATAAATAAATGTCAAGAGGACCTAGGATGGGTTGGAGAATGTAATGAGTGATTATTGTTGTTGAGCGAGAGAAGTGTTGTGTGAGAGAGCATTCTGC
>SNQJ01S0107380.1:0-21417 GCA_010110895.2 Picea sitchensis
CCCTTTTTGTATAAAAATGGGTCTCTTATTCATATATAATAAAATGGGTTTCTTATTTCATTGCATTGTCGAATGTTGTAAAATGTTGCGCTCTTGAATAATTAATATGTGGATGATTACATTGTTACAAATAACAAAGGTGTAATTCATTGGATGATGCATTAATGAAATCATTATATCAAAATGCAACAACAAAAATATAAAACAATATTATTATAATTTTTTTTTGATTTTGAAATGATTAATTGAAAATTGGTAAAAAACAATTAATTAAAATTTATACATATTAGTGCACTTTATTCTTTTGAACTCACGAGACGGTGCATGAAATAATATAGAAAGTGGTGCATTTAGAGGAGTCATATGCACCTATGCACATTAATTATAATAACACACTGATACAAACTATTGAGAAAACACAACATTTTGTAAACGATAACACATATAATAATATTTATCGTTTCAAAATTGTACACTACTCATGTTTAAAATATACACCGAGGCACTAAATATAATCTATGCACCGGTGCATTAATGTTATTATACGTATTCGGGATCTAAATATCATTTACGCACTGGTGCCTTTATTATAATATACACATCGATGCTTGGTAAAAATAATTGCACTGGCATTTCACCTTGAATATTCAAAATTTCACTTCCCTTCGCAGCACATGCTAAAACAAACACCGATACGTACTAATTATAAAAGAACCAATGCACACACTATATTAAATGCACCAGGTCTCAAGATGACTTAATCACATCGGTGGTCACTATATCGTGAATGCACCGGTGCATAAAAAAACTAAAATGCACCGGTGCTTCCTACACAAGCAATGTGGAACTGATGCGTAGAAATTATAAGAGCATCGATGATCTGCATATGATGAAAAATGTGGTAATGGTGCACAATAATTATAAATGAATTGGGGCATTTGTATTATATTAATGCAACAGAGTGGGTTTGTCAAGACCGCACCGGTGTGTTTTGACAATAGCAACATTGGAAAAAAAATTCTCCACTACAATCTCCACCCACCCAAACTTTTTTAGTTATATGGAACATCCGTTAAAACCTCCGCTAAAACCTCCGTAGTCAATATAGGAGGTTGTAGTGGAGTTTTTTTTTAATTTTTTTCCAAATTTTGTAACACTAAAAACCTTTACAAAATCCTCCGCTAGAAGGTGTCCTCCTTGTAGTGTACATTTTAACCCATTGACTATTGGAGGCCTAAATCCTTGTCTCCATTCATGAATAGGTATCTTAGTGGAAAAATAATAGTATTATCACTAGGTCACTTTCATGGGTTGTAAAAGAACCTAAGGTAGATAATTGTGGTATTATTTATGTTTTCTATAGGATGCCTCATTATAATTATCTCTTTCACACCTTCACTTGTCATTTTTAGTAGATTTCATCACCATTCATTAAAAAAATTTGGAAGGCCCAATCATAATTTGATTGGAATATCCCTAGAATCATAGGAATGTGATTTTACTTTTCAAAAATGATCTAGGTGGATATTGGTGGCCACCCACCTATTCCAACTGGCTCCTCTTGTCCGCTTTTAGTTCATCATGTTTTTCTGTACTTCTTTGTAATTGTGGGTTCTAGACTTCTGGGGTTGTATGAATCCCTACACATATTCCAGGTGGATATTGGTGGCCTCTCACCTAATCCAACGAGCTTATTTTGTATGTTTTCATGTCATCACATCTTGCTATACTTCCAGGGCCATTTTGGAGACCTAAACAATGTTTTTTTGGCTTTCCAAAGTCAAACTGAAGATGAAGTCAAAGTTTGATAGCAAAATGTGTAGCTCTCCGAAAGGCCTTTCCAACAGGCTATCGCACGCCTAAAACATAAGTCGTATCAAAAATTTACGACCCCGGGAAGTTGAGGTACCAACTTACCCATAGGGGCCCACATGACTTTTGGCGTTTCACCTCCTAGGGTTAGGTTTTTGGATGTCTAGGGTTTTGGCATTCATGAGTAATATCAAAAGGGCCTCTAGAGCCTCATTGTAATCATCCTTCTCAAACATATGCACGTAGCAGCCACATCTCTTCTCAGAGATAGCTACCACCATTCGAGCAAGTGTTTCAGTTCTGTAGTTGTACAATTTCAACATATTTCATTTATTCAATAGAAGATATTGTTCATTGGATATCTGTGTTATTCTTCATATCTCTATGTTTATTGTATTCATTCTATTAATCAGTTTGTTCCGCTCCTAAATCCAGATCAAAAACATAATGTAAAACCATTACATAAAATCTGTTCATTGTGATCTACTGAAACACACTTGAAAAACAAAATTTTCACTACCTGACACATTTCTCCTTTGGAAACATGGTTTTTGGACCCATAATAAAATAAAATAAATAAATAAATTCTAGGGCCCAACCCGCAGACCCCAACTTGCAATGGTCCTCATGGATGACATTATAAAATCCACACTAGAGCCAAGAAAAAACCTACCATTCATACTTGAAATGATGAATATTTCCCCTTTTATGAGCTCTAAGGTCACCCACCCTAATAGTTCCTTGATCTCACTCTAGAAATAATATAAGGGGTTCGCTTAGAGTGTGAAATACCTATCAAATTAGTGGTGATCCTACTACTACCTTCTCTTACCCCTCCCTTATCATGAACCCATTATTTCACTAGGTGAGGTTCCATGAGCCTCAACCTTTGAGGTTAGTTGTCATGTGGGCACCCCATACTACCACCAAATCTCCTTCACACCTAAAACCTAGTCATATAGACTTGGGGGCACCCACTCCACCTCTAGTTACATGATGTTCACTAGACCTTCTTCTTGTAATAAAAAATGGAAGAACTTACACCCATCCATCTCAAGCTATCACTTTGATTATACCAACATATCAAAGAACACCTGTAACGTCCCCTCCGTTACAACATCAAAATAAATGAGTACAACAGAGGTAAATGATTTTTTTTAAAAACAACTGTTAGGACAAGCGATATGCGACAACAACATACATCAATAATTACACATTCAATCTCATCACATCACCACACAACAAAATCTGATTACAACATCACTATTATTCAAGATCAACCATATCACATAAATATAACATAATATAGCTAACCGCCCAACCTATCTCGCAAGGTTAGGACCTCCAAGACACATAATCAACGCTTAAGTCCATGATTCATCTGATTGATTTTGACCATTTAAGGTCTTAGGACTGGCAACTGTTCTGAAGAACAAGGAGATATCTAGATCCCTTAACCATAATCATACTCCGAAATTCATGACTAAATCAACAACAATACCCTTCATAAAATACTTAAACAAACAGTATAATATACTACGATTAAACAATCGTTTAAGCATTATTCACATGCATCGAGGAAGAACAATCTTATAACATATATTGTGATGCATAACAAAATTCCACTTAATACACATGTGATGAATCCACACATTAAGTTCTCTAGCCAGAAAGTAGTAAACTTTTCATGTAATACACATACTAATCCTAACAGAAAATAATCAATTTCGTTCCAAGTTAGACTCACAAATTTCATTTAATTCAACCTCTAATCACAAGTGTCAACAACAATTCTTAATTGGTAAAAGTTGAGTCAAAATTCCAAAAATATAAAAAAATCATATTATGCATACCTAACATGATTTCTTGATCTCTAAGTTGTATTTGTGCAATTAAACTCTTATCTTATCTCTGATGTAAGTTGTCCTGTATTAAACACAACATTTTCATAATACTTGTTAAATTCGTCGACATATCCTTGGCACCCATCCTAGGTTTTCAATACAACTTACTCCCCATTTAATCTCACTCTATAATGTATCCTTAAGATTATAATTTATAGTTCTTAAGAAGTATCATAAATATTATCTCTTTTATTATAAATAAAAGATATGCTAAGTTAAATTGATACTTAAACTCTTGAACATCATTCCCAAAGGGGTATCACTCTATTTATTATTATTTTTATAATAACCTTAAATATTCCCTCTAAATGATCATCACTAAGAGTTTTACTAAACCATAATCCCAATTGAATGTGCTCTAAGCCTTTAATATAGAGGATCCTAATACAATTTAATATAGTTGTTCACTCAACCCTTCTTTTCAAAATAACAACTATGCAAACTTCTAAGTCAATTTCCAAGTTGGCATACCCACTGAACGCAACCATGCAAGTTTCTAAAGACCCGGGTTTGCAAGGATAATTGACAATGACCCTACTAAATTTAATTACTAAGATCACCAAAAGATTAGGCAGTGATCCAATCCATTTTCAAATTCATGATCCGAAAATTAATTTGGTAGCGACATTAAATCTTAGTTCCAGAATTACAACCATTCCAACAGTAATTGAATTGCCTAGTAAAATTTAATTGCAATTTATCTTTGCAGCGAAAGTACAACGAGCTAAGTTCAAATTTCAATTTATTTAACAGGGACCCCAAAAGTTCAACTCAAGAATGCATTTCAATTTAACTACAACAACTCTATAAAAAAAATCTAAAATTTTTAAAAGGTAAAATCCAAGACAAATATTACTCGAACTCTAATTTTATGGAATACAAACAATAGGTTTAGTAACCCAACAAACTCAAAATCTCAGACCTGTACAAATAGACAGAGAACCCATACATTCTCTAATTCACCAAAAACACATAAACTAAATATCCATACAGTTCCTAAATTCTGAAATGAGAATTTGATTTGGAAGCGATTAGGTGACAATCACCAATCGGTCAAGTATTAATCGATGGTATTCAATGATTCCTGAAATCAGGGATTTAAATTTTTAAAAGGCAGTGAACAACAAATCTGGAAATCTGGGTTGGATATGAGTTTGGCAGTGATCACGATGTTTGAAATTGGGTTAATTTTTTACTGGCATATAACCAGAAACAAAGATATCGCGCCACTGAACATACACTCAATAATTTAAGGCTTTAATTCTATGGGAAGGGATAACCGCTAGTGCGTCCTTACTCCAGGGAAGTCTTGTGGTGAAGGGTTTACAATGATCACACACAAATACAATCGACTGTAATATTGACAGTTTTCAAAAAAACTTGCAATCAAAGATTACCGAATAATCAGGTAGTGTTAATTAATACAAAAAAAACGAGGTCTGCAAATTAATATGACAACAACCCTAAAATAGTTCTATCTAGTACTAAAACACAACGATTAAGCGAAACTCAACATTCTGGACTTGCCAACGATTTTATAAAGGCCTCACGAAATTCGTAACTTGGACAAGCAGAGAAATTGACACAAAACAATCAAATTTCTCTAAAACCAAGGTCTGGAAATTAATACGGCGATAATCATAAAAGAGTAAGTAATTCGGGCTTGTAAAAATTCAAAGGCATCATTCAATATAATTTCTTGGCACAGGGTATGCAAAATAAAAAGGCATCGATTCAAGAAATTAAAATTTGGGGTTGTAAAATAGTTGACAGTGTTCAACTAAAAACTATGACTTCCGTTTTTTTTTTTTTTTTTTTTTTAATTATATGATTTTACACTTGTTGCAGAACATACCAATCTAAATTTCATTTTGCCTAAATTTACAACGATCAATAACAAACATTTGGATCTGTAAACTAAATGATAAATACGAATGGATTCAAAATTCTGGGTTGTATATTAACCTGACATCATTCAAAGAGGCACTAAAAATTCGTTCCTGCCATTTAATCTGGCAACGAACTACATATTTAATTTCACAATTAAATAAAAACTGGGGTGATTTAAAAAAAACCGAACTTCATATTCATAAATTGAAATAAACATAATCTTTTCTTTAGAAATGCAAATGTCGGGAAGCATCCATAAAATTTTAGATTTCAAGAGTTGTATTTTAATTTGGCAGTGAATACACAATGTTTCTGTACTCTGAGCTATAAATTAAATGGCAGCGAATGCACAATTATTCTGAATTCTGAGCTGTAAAATTAAATGGTAGTGAATACAAATTTTTTCTTAATTCTGAGGTATAAAATTAAATGGTAGCGAATACATAAAATTCTAATTTTTTGGGTTGAAAATGAAATGGCAGCGAACCAAAGAGATTCGACCAAGATGACATCATGAATCTTCAATGAATTTATCAAATTAAATTGAGAATTACAACTATTCAACATGGATTTTCAAACTTTCAATCTACAAAATCTAATCTTACTACATTGACAACTTAATAAATAAAATACCGGAACCAATGAAGACAAATAGTTGATGATGTCCTTCAACTACTTGTGCTCATTCTTTACTCCATCTTGCTACTCATAGAGACTTCACTGGTTCCTCCCAACCAATGCTAGGGGTACTTTTCTTCCCCCTTAGCCCCTCGAGACGCAAATGGGCCACACCCAGGAAACCAACAACCAATAGCTCCAAGGCTTGCCTCGCAAGGTAGAGCTTCCACTCTTTCTACAAGCTTGGTACCCCAACTCTCATAAGTAAAACAAAGTCAAAACCATTTTGGCAGCATAACTTTACCAAGAAGAAGTGTGATCCATTTTCCTTCTTCACCATTTGTTTTATAGAATTATCCCAAATGATACATGTCCTCATGCACAATTAATTATCTTTTTAATTAATTTAATTAGTAATATTCACCCACACACTTGTCACACTCTCCCCAAGTTGCACAAGTAAATACCATTTTTATTTGATTTAAAAGCCATTTTCCCTCACATTCCCCAATGCGTTCCTATTTTAGCTCTTAGTTGTTCCTTTGTTCCCCAATTTCTCATTTAATGAGTGTTTCCTAATTAGATCTTAGTTAGAGTTGGATTATGAGTCTTCTTCTAGTTAGACTAGTGGTAGCTAGATTCTAGATACCATTCTATGTGTACACCTATTCTCTCATATTTTATTTATTTCTATTTTAAAAATCCCTTTTAAATTTTTCATGCACACATGTGCATTCTATCCAATATTTAGATTTTTCTCGCTCTTTCCTTAAATTGATTTATCTTTATTCTTTTAATTTATTTAATATTTTTAATTAGTCCCTGAATTAAACTTATACTTAGGCTTAGTCTTAGACTTAGGCTCAGACTTTTGTTGGGATTTATAATTAATAATTTACTAATTAATTAATTATTTTACTCCAACAAGGTATAATCATTTCACTATTTTCTAGGCCACCTAGATTTATTGATTCAAATTTCTAGTTACACGACATGGCCTTCAAGACGCACCTCTGTGCTCCAAGGGTGTTACTCGCCTTTGACTGGTTTTGGAATTTTGTCCAACCCTTGGAGTCAAAACTCTACTCGGTCGACCTTGTGAGAGACTAAGGGCTTCTAAGGAATACAATCTCCGCCTTATTGCACATGTTATCACTCCAAGAAACCCTTTGTGGTTGCAGACCAAAGGTGCTTGGTAACTTAAGAAATAAATGTTTTTGTATTTTGTAAAGATGGATCAATGGGATAACTCAATTCAACTATAGCATTCAGACATCAAAGTGATAAACAAATATACAGTGCTCTCCAAGATTGGTTAAGCGATGCAAGATAGCTTTAAAGTGGATGAAGAAAGATTGCTCATAAGCCCGATTATAAGCGGAGACTTAATAACTAAGAAACTGATTATCATGTCTTGAGCCAAACAATGGGATAACAACTATTCAAGGTTGGACAACAATATATCGATTGAAGAAGAGTATGGAAAGCGCCATAAAATGGAAGGAACCTGTGATCTGTATTAGCAGAGAAAGTCTGAGTACAAAAGAGCCTTATTTAGTCCAGAATCGAACCCTTTATCAAGCTGAGTTCCTAGGCTTTATAGCCTTTACAAAGCAGTTTTAGATCACAGCTTATGGATCAAATCATCTAAAAATGGCAAGTCAAAATTCAGTTACCAAATATGTGGGATAATCCCCAAAGAATGAGGTTAATCCCAGTTTCGCAGTCTTTCTCTTGTTGTTGTTGGTGAAGTGAAACCTGACCTCCCAAAGGTGACTAGTGACTCTAAGGGCAAATTTGAATTTGTTGAGGTGGCAGAATATCCTGATTTTATGTTCAGCATAAATTGTCCATATCCTTTGAATCACCTCCTTTCTCCACCATTTGTCAAAACTAACTATTGTGTTGGACTTGATAATTCACCACATGTCTATTCCAAGGGTTTCATCTCATTATGCTTCAAAATTCATGATCCAGGAGAATTTGAAAATTAAGTTTAAAAACAGGCTTCGATTGGTTGGTGGAAAGATTACGTCTGGTACCACGAAAATGACTTTCGATGGTTAATGAGCAGTCGTCCTGTTCACCTAAACCAATGAAACTTAATTTCGACAAAAAGTACCTTCAGTAAAAATCGATTTTCTCAGCCGTCCGATGTCCATTTTTGGCTGTTCAAATAGTCGATTTTGAACTACAGATCATAAGATTTCCAATGATGCAATCAGATTTGGATTTGGATCTAGGGGAAGTACAAAATTTTTTCCCTACAAGATTAGGCATCTTTCCTTCAAAAATGTAGGTGCGTTTTTGAGATTAACATTTGGCTCAAGCTGGGATGGATATCTCCACATGAGGGTTTCAAGAACCTACTTGACCTTGGCCTTTAGTATTGGGCCATGGAGTCATTCGACCTTTCAGGTGGTTAATGAGCACACTGCGGACTGCTTCAAACCAGCAGAAACTTTTAAAAATTGGCCCGGAGTGAATCTCGATTACATGCCCAAAGAATATACCCTCTTCTATTTTTTTGCCTTTAAATTTCTTGGCGTGATTGATTTATCTTATTCTTTTCCCTAACATGTGTGAAGCTTCAGGCTTCACTTCTCATGTTAATTCATTAGATGGTCCAATGTGTACCTTAGGTCTTGCACTCTAATAGCGATTTCCATAAAATCCTTGACTTAGAATAGTAGACATCCCAGCTAGTGAAAATCTTCTTCTGGAAAAGACCACGCAGAAAAGTTACATATCGCGGGGATAAAAATGAATGAAATAGGATATTTGTAAAACCACAGTTAGTAGCCAATGTGACCCGGATGCCATTAAACCCGCAGTAATCATGGATATGGTTTCAACAAAACAATACCGCAGAGATGTAGTTGCCTATATATATTCAGCCCCGCCAAAGTTGTTGCCTTTGCAACTTTGTGTAATGGTTCAATGTCAGCAAACATTGACATGAGTTGCCCTCGTCCAATCTGTGAAAGTCTTGGGATACTTTGGATGTCCTCCCTTGAAGAGCCAAGCATTTCCAGGATCATTTTGAATATTTTGTTAGCAACAGTTCTCTCACGCATAAGGTCTCCATGAAATGCAAGTGAGAACAAACAACCACACCTCAAGTATATGCACTTTTGGCTCTGGATGATCTCCCCAAAGTAAAGCCCCCAACTGATATAAAATACTAGGATCTTCTTCCAATTCTCAGTATGAGGTCGACAGGCACATACACTATGACTATTTTCCATGATTAGGAGAGAAATGAGGATTTTCCCCAATTGCATATTTAAGCCTTCCAGAAACATAATGAGAAAACCAAGCTGTGCTTGTTTTTCGAAAAGTGGGATCAAGGACTACAGTAAACCAAAGATCCATTGGATTTGTGTGAACAATCATAAAGAATTCACAGATAAGTCTAAAGTAATAGCAAACTCAAGCTGTGAAGCCACAAACAAAGAGTAGGGTGTTCTTAGGTTTGCAATCCACGCCTCTGAAACCCAACTCTGCGTGGTTGCATTTAGTTCAAGGATTCTTAGAAAACTCCTTCTTTACATCCTTATGACCTTTCATTTTAATCTCCTGCTCCCTCTCCTTCTCTTGCATCTTCTTGCAGTTCCATAAAGCCTTCAGATGTAGTAAATATACCATTATGCAAAGGATATGAACTAATGCCCTGCCTGTGTCACTGTCCTTAGTAGCATATGGAACAGAAACAACTGGTAAATGTTGTATTGTAGTTAGTAGTTCACTTTCATTCCTAACTATATGGTCTGTGTAGATAGAAGGTGATACTGATGAGGCTGTTGAGGTGGATGCATGAGGGATTTTTGCCCTTGCTCTTTAAAAATGACCAAATATAGTCAAAAAACTTATTTTTGATTTTCTTCTTCAAGATTAGTGTTTAGACTTGATTTGATGATTATGAATTATCAAATCATGTCTAAACACTATTCTTGAAGATTTCACATCATTCCAACTGAATATCTTGAATCTGGGCAAAATCTTGAATATTCTGGTTAAAACAACTTCTGTAGTTCGCGATATTTGTATTTAAGAACCTTATCCACCGAAGCACTTCTTTTTGGTGGTTAATGAGTACTGGAGGGCTCGCATACAAATATAGAAAACATAAATTGTTTCAAAATCAAAATATCAAATTCGATTACTGTATTCGCACATAAGCGATTTCCACGACTTCTTAGAGAGGCCCCCTTCTCTCCATTTGGACTTGTAGCTTCATCATGATGTATTTCAACATGTATTTCTCCCTCCATGGAGATATCAATTTTGGAAAGGGTTTCCAAACTTGCATGATCCTGTGCTGGAGGTTGGTAAACTGTTGTTGTGTTTGAGTATGGCTATGTATAGGAATTACCAAAACACAAAATCACCTCATTAGAATTACAAATATTTCAGTTTCAGTCAACCACGTTAATGGGTATGACTAATTTTTGATAATAAAAATTCAATCTACAACTTAAACCAAGGCTTCCAACACAACCTCTCGACTAGGCAAAGTAGGGATTGATCCTCTCTCTGTGGTTGTTAATGCACCGCAGGCATTTGTAAACTTAAGTGCTTCTCTCAATCGATTTTCATCCTGATACAAGGAAAGGTCACAAGACAGCTGGCTTAGAGTTCCACCAACAAATGCATCTCCAACACCCGTTGTATCCACAGGCTCCACTTTTAGACCGCCCCCTCTCCCATTTGTAAACATCTTGGTAAAATGAGTACTCCAGATACTCAAAACAAGTTTGTATGTTTGGACAACCAGACCATACCCCTCAATGTAAATATCGGCGTCACTGCATTCGCCAGTTCAAGCAATTTTTCAGCTTTTGCACATCAATCGACATGTCGGACAAGAAAACCGAGTAATTCCACAGAAAGGTATTGTGCAACTTCTCGATACTCACTAGAACTGTGAATCGTGGAAGGAGTTTTGGGGCCCGAGAATTACTCTAAGGCCGTCTTGATATCTTTTAGAAGATTTTTCATATAATTTTTCTGAGTCATATGTGATAGCGAATGGAGGACATGTATCCATATGGTAGGATGAACCACTGGAAATCACTTTTGATGACATCCTAGGCGATCCAATAGGCTAGCGAGATTTGAGCTTTGATAAGCCAACTTACCATTGTGGATGGGATGTTGGTCGCTTATGCGGTGAATGGGAGAATCACGGAAATCATTAAATTGTTTGTGATTCACAAATTCTCTGCTAAACTGTCAACTTATCTTCTTGGACTATCTGTACATGACTATCCATATCTGATGATTTGAAATGTGGACTTACAGCTTCCTATTTTACAGATTTATTGGGAGCACCTGAACTGACGTTAGTTTCTGATTCTTTTAGTCTCCTGATTTTGGATTCTTTGGTCCTCTTATATCTTCGTGAAACATTCATCTCAGTTTTAATAGGATCTTTGTCTCTTCTCCTTTTGGGGGTAATTTCCTGACACGACTCACAGTGAGTCATATCATTCAATTGTTTACCATCAAAATTATTATTTATGCCATCCATCCTTGTCCCTTTATCACATAATATGTCCCTTGATGCTTGAGAATATGCATTCCTGCTATTAGTATTTGATTTAACTGATCTCCCTTTTCTCCTTTTGCAACCAGTGTCAACAAATTCCGAAATATGAATTTGAGACCCTTCTTCTACTGGAGTACAATCATCAATTAATTGCTCCAAATGCACATTGTTCCGAGATGATTGTTCAACTTCACGGTTGCTCGGTTTGTTACTCTGACATCACCCTCGAGAATTAGTGAACTTTGCCTTGATCACGGTTTGCATTTCTTTTCTTTTCTTCGGTTCGATGGAGCTCATTAATTTGGCTTCATCAAGAGAACTCCCATTGTCAGTATGCTTTTTGAAATCTTTGCTCTTATATTTTTGTGAAACAATCTTCTCAGTTTTAACGGGATCTTTGCCAACATGAAATAATGAGAAGTTCAGAGGTTTTGTCTCCCTTAATTCCAGGCGGAGATCACATCCCAATGTATCTTCTTAACAAGGTCCATCATTCAAGTTAAAATCCCTTAAAATATTTGATGATCCATAAAGCAAGCCTTTAGAAACAGCTTTGACAGAAGATTATGAATAGTTAATACAGTGACCAAGCTGAGTTATGGCTAGTCCATCCTCCTCATTTTCGACACAATTCAAGACAAAAGGGAAGCCTTCCGGCCACTACCAGGAAAACCGGAAGAATTAGGCTGCTCCTTTTTGAAACCATAAACTTCGGGCGGATTCGGGTCCTTTGTTAAGAAGATTTCATAAATGGAGATTGTTGAGTACATGACTTAGGGGATATCATCCCAGCATCTTCCATTATTCTTTTGTCGGTCACATTAAGATCAATATCTAAGAAATTGTGCCTTTTCTGCAACATTTTTTACAACATCACACAATGCATTTTTAAACACGGGATGTTGCAAATCAGAGGTTGTTTGGGGTTCATTAGGGTGAAAGGCACTTCTAGAAGTAGAGCCCTTCCATCTTGCTTGTTATTTCTTTATTTGTAACCTTGACTTTTGATCTAAGTTTCCAACTGAAACTTCTTGCTCAAAGGAACATTCTTTTTCAACATCCAGACCTTTCTCCCCTCATCTTACGCCCACTGTTTGACTTTCATGAAAAGCACCAAAACCTTCACATGGAAGCATTTTGTTTATTTGACAACCTATAGTGAAAGGATCTAGCTGCTTTCGGTATGGGAAGCTTATTTTATTTTCCCTATTCCTATACCTTACCTTTGCTTCTTAATCAAGTAAACTCATGCTTCCAATGAAGCCATGTAAAATTTGTATAGGCTGACATGCTAGATCAAGCTTGAACAATATGAAACCATATCATGCAGGAAAAAAAGGTTTGAGCAGGAGGGATAAAGGTAATCTTCTTTTAGCCGAAATTTTTAAGATCTATCACGCTCATAGACTCTAAAAATAAAGGATCCCAAAATCTATATGAGATACCTCTTTTGAACTGTGATGTAGCTGTAAATTTAAAAGATGTGAAAATTGCTTGAATAATCTCCCTTTATTGAATCACGAGGTTGCTTTCGAGATTTGTATATAAGACGGTTGTGATCTGGGTGCTTAGTTCCTTAGCACCATCCTCTCTCTTCATATGTGCTTTGAAATCTTCATTTTTACCAAGTCTGGAAGATGTGGGCTGCCCTCAACATCTATTGTTGCTCCAATACTTTCCGGTACATTTGGAATTTCAATGCGCTATCATGTGTGCTGCAATCAAAAGATTGAAAGATGTCCTTTCTATCTATTGCAGGTTTCAGCACATATCTTCCTGAGGATCGTCGGCCTGCTTAACATATTGAGTTTAAAGGAGGCAATTTGATCTTCATGAAGACATCTTTGATCATCTCTTTGTGTGCAAAGAAACCATCTCTTCAATTCATAACAATCGAGGACTTAAGGATGGTAAGAGAGTGTTTAGTTTCTTTATTATCCATTTATAGTTCATTTTGATGGGAAAACACAATATCTTGGAGATCATTTACGGGCTGTGACACATTATGAGGGAAGCTCTTTCTAGATTTACATCTTCAAGTTTACAATGTAATTCATAATTAAGTCACAACAATTATAAAATGCAAACTCATCTGAAAAATACCTTTTCACGATTGCTTAGTGAGAGGAGCTTTGTGAAAATCTTTCAATGATGAAATTCTGGAAGGTGAGAAATACCACTGGCGTGCATCACCATATAATGAAAACATGAACATCTTCTAACAAACATCTTCATCTTGGTGAATCTAATGGATCCATGCCTCATGAAACTTGGTCGATTGCAGGAGTTGTCTTCTTGCTTTCTTTGAGATGGAAAATCTCCCTATTAGATTATATTGGAGTGCTTGGATGTGGGAAACCGGGGCCCGGAAAGTCAAAGAGGTACAAACCTCTCAGAGCCAAAAGGCAACAACGGCTTTTGACATTTGAATATCGTGGAATTAAGCCAGCAAGATCCATCCTTCATGGAGTCAGTAGATAGATGATTACAACTGATAGTGTCTATTCCTTGTCTATCATCCAGAAATAGATCTGCTTGTCGTTATCCCAGGAAGATAAGCTTCTGAACTCACTCCGTGACCGGTATCAATTTGTTATCACTCAAGAAACCCTTTGTGGTTCGGTTAAGTGCTTGGTAACTTAAGAAATAAATGTTTTTAGTATTTTGTAGAGATGGATCAATGGGATAACTCCAGATTTCAACTATAACATTCAGACATCAAAGTGATAAACAAAATGGCAGTTAACTCTCCAAGATTGGTTAAACAGTAAGATAGCTTAAGTGGATGAAGAAGAGATTGCTCATAAACCAGTGCAAACCAGGGCTTAATAAACAACTAAAGTGATAATAATGTAGCCAAACAATGGGATAACAACTATTCAAGGTTGGACAACAATATATATCCCGATTGAAGAGTATGGAAAACTGCCACCAAAATGTAAAGAAACCTGTGATCTGTATTGGCAAATGAAAAGTCTAAGTACAAAAAGCATTACTGTATCCATAATCCAACCCTTATCAATGGCCCGAGTTCCCTATGGCTTTACAATGCAGTTTTGAGATCCGAAAACATGGATCAAATCATCTAAAAATAGCAAGTCAAAATTCGGTTGCCAAATATGTGGGATAATCCCAAAGAATGAGGTCAATCCAGTTCCTTGATCTCTTTCTCTTGTTGTTGTTGGTGGAAGTGAAGCTTCTGACCTCCCAAAGTGATAGTGACTCTTCTAAAATAGGTCAATTCTTGAGAGGGTGTGAGAATATCCTAATTTTACGATTTCCTGATTGTCCATATCCTTTGAAACACCTCTTTTCTCCACCATTTGTCAAAACTAACTATTGTCTTGGACTTGATAATTCACCACATGTCTATTCCGAGAGGTTTCATCTCATTATGCTTCAAAAATTCGATCCCGAGTGAGAAATTTGAAAATTAAGTTTAAAGCGGGCTTTTCGGTGGA
Source organism: Picea sitchensis (assembly GCA_010110895.2). Lineage (NCBI taxonomy): Eukaryota > Viridiplantae > Streptophyta > Pinopsida > Pinales > Pinaceae > Picea > Picea sitchensis. Next base: position 15,237 of record SNQJ01S0107380.1, read on the forward strand.
TTTGGCTGGAAATATTACATTGCGGGTACAGAAAGTGACTTTTCAGTGGTTAATGAGCGATTAAGTCCTGTTCCGCCTAAACCACCGAAATTCGAATTTCCGGTAAAAATTGCCTTTGGTAAAAATCAATTTTCTACCGGTAGGTGGAATATGCGGTTTTACACGTTCAAATATGATGCAATTTTAACTAGATCATAAAAATGTGCAATCATATTTGGATTTGGGGCTAGGGAAGCTGGAAAATTTTCCCTACAAAGATTGGGCATCTTTCCTTCAAAAATGCGGGTGCATTTTTGAGAGTTAACAACCACCTCCTTAGAATCTTTGTGGTGAGCTATCTCAGTCGCCCTCACGACATATTAGACCTCTCCCGAACTAGGTATCGTTAACCTACCATTTTGAACCCACGGCCCAGGAGTGCTAGTAGGGATGTGACGAATGCGGCTCCACACCTCTCCCTCGATATACGGTTTTACAGCCCCTCTACTCTAACTTATCAATTAGGATTATCAAGCATCTTCAAGCACATCCCTTTGAAAAAACAATGTTAATAATATATAATCATCACGAAATCAACCATCTTTCATATGTGCATAAAATGAAATACTCAAACAATACAATCCACTCCCTAACTCAATCGAGTCAATAAAGTCCATCGATGCCATCAACATCCGCAACCTCTCATGTACCCTGCACACTCAGGAAAACTAAGTCAATAACATGCACTTAATATATATACATAAATATAACAATAAGTCACAACACAACATCATCATCATATGTATTATAATCAAAACTAAATCATGTGTATCGCGGCTTGGATCACTTGCACACAGAGTGCCTCAAAGAATAATAATGTCAATACAAATTGTGTGCTCGAGTAGGGCAGATATGTTACAACGCCTCCCATATTCCACCTCGTTTTTAGTATAGATCACCATTAAGAACTTCATGGTTCATTGGCTTATTTTAAAAGGATGATAGGTATTTGGATTCTTGAGAGGGGTGAATCGAGTAATAGAGCAATTTTAATCCTTTACCATAAAATGCAAGTGTTATATAAATGTAGCATTATCATCCAATAGTTCTGAGTAAATAAACAATGAACAAATAAGCAATCACACACATACCACGATTACATAATGTTTTATGGAAACCTAAGTCAGGAGAAAACCACATAATGATTTTTCTTATATGTCTTTAGAATTACATTCATTGGAAGCAACAACTTCCTTTGTTTTCGGCTACAACTGGGAGCTAGACCCCTAGTTTCTCGGGCTACAGCCCGAGGGGAAGATCCAACTCCCAATTCTCTGGATACAACCGGAAGGAGGCTACAACTATGTTCTCAGGCCTGACAAAATGTGGCTAGAACCACCTACCCTTGCAGCCAACCACCACAGCTATAAGGTAGAGATAGTGGACCAACTGTCACATTATCAACAGAGGATATATTGATATAAACACAGTACCAACCATGCGCCAAACAACCTATACCAATAACACAGACCATGCATCAACTTGTACCTCAACTTTTGTAATCAACTTGTACTATAAAAAGTGCATCAACCATGCACCAACACATATAACAACACCTGTAATCAACGTACCATAAACAAGTGCATCAACCATGCACCAACTTCTACCTCAACCTATACCATCCAATGGAAGTTTGCATCAACCATGAACCAAACTGTATGAATAACATGTCACAATAACCTTTCCAAACAACCCATCTGTGACACATCTCATCAATCTTATCAACCAAAATCAGATCTACTCATCAATATTAATCACAAAGACAACTCTCAAGAACATGTGCATCAACCAAGCATAACACAACAACTCATAATCATCACCACAAGATCAATGTGTACTTCTAATAATACCAATACAAGTATGCCCATCATCCATAAACCACATGTGTCAACAATACTACTAACAAGTGCCTACAACCATGTACCAAGTATGTACCAATCATGTATCAACTACTCATCAGCTATGACTCGTGTCAACAATACTACTAACAAGTGCCTCCAACCATGTACCAAGTATGTACCAATCATGTATCAACTACTCATCAACTATGACTCATCAACATGTACCAACATCATCAACTATACACCTCATGTATGTGCCAACTCATCAACTCCTTGTCTCAACCATGTACCTCAACTAAAATCCCTCATCAATTTCATCATCCAAATCTTATTTTTAACTCTATAATAGACCTGGTGTATATGATCACATACCTTCAAACCTTCCTTAACTTCAACAACAAGAGACTAACATTTTCATCAAACTTTACTTTAGTCTCACATGACTAGTTTTGGATTAGTAAAAAACCCTAACTTCAAATAAAAATAACTATGTACCTATAACTAATAAAGATATGAAAATAGTACACAATGTTCTTCAGTGTGTTTTATGCAATTCCTCCAGGCAACACTACTTGGAACCTCTTAAAAAAGGAGTTATAGAAAAAATGGCATAACTTGTTCAATTCTGTCTTATTCTAGAGAGAGAACTTGTAGAGTGTGCCCTGCATAGAATATTTGTTGTATGGATCTGAAAATTGTACAAAGAATATGAAAGACTGTACTCTAACCAACACATTTGGTCTTACTGAATTTGGATCTGTTATGAAGAAGTTATGATGTTTTTACCCAAAACACCTGTTTTAGACTAGTTTCAGGACTAGCCACAAACCCTATTTTCCACGAAGTGTAAATCCAAAAATGCAATGACCCACAAGCTAAAATTTGTACCATAGCTACTTGGATATGTTTCCTAAAAATCCTCTCAATTTCACGATTTGAATCATTCTAGAAAAAAATTATTGGGAAAATGGTGAGATGACTTGTAAATAACATACCTTAGAAAGCATCATCAAAATAATTTATTCTCCCTTGAATTTCGACCTTCTTTACTTCACCTTCCCTCTAAAATTTGGCTTAGATATCCTTTGGTTACCTCAGTCACTTGTAGATATTCAATATGCTAAAGTGTGATTAAAATGAGAGAGATTTTCCTCTTATTTATACTTTCATGTAGCTTCCTCAAGGGGTTACCTTTTAACCATCTTAACCCACTTTCCTTATTTTAGGGTTAACCCACTTATAACCACTTGCCAACTTAGTAATTTCTCCATTAAATTTATTATTTAAATAATTTATTTTGTAATCACTTTGAATTATAGTACAGTCATCACTTCACTTTATTATTTACCTTTTAAAATCTCTTAAGCCACTTTGACTACTTTGACCTTTTGGGGATCCTAGATGACTCATGAGGGTTCTCCAACTTCACATGGCCATAACTCTCTAACCGTGAGGAGTTATGTGATGTTCCACATACCAATGGAAATTGCATGACATGTACTATCCATCTAGAATATTCTTACCTACAAATATATTAAAACCCATACAATTATACATCAAACAAACTTGTGTCCATTACCCAAACCTTTGTGCTACTGAAATTAGCTACCATACTTTCTCCAAGGGTTGACATCAATCTACAATATCAATCTCCAATGGTTGACATCAATGAAAACCAACAATCCATACCAATTTTCCATCAACCTAAGCCAACTGTTTGACAATCTCCCCCTTTGACATTGATGACAACACCAACATTGATGGAACCACTTAGTCATGATAACATTAATGCTTATACTTCTCATCAATGTTTCTATCTCTCCCCCTTTGACATCAATGACAAAGAGTATCTCCCTGAATGAAATCTCCTTGGGGCTTCTCCCCTTGTCTACATGCCTCTATGCTCTCTCTCCAAGAATTTCTATCTTGCATATGACAAATCTCTCCCCCTTTGTCATCAATGGAAAATGTATCTTTCCATCTGGGGTTGCTCCCCCTAACTGGACTGTCCTTGGGGATACTCCCCCTGACCAAAATATTCCTGACACTGATCTCCCAACCTGAACTGTCCTCTTTAAGGTGCTTCCTCATGTAAATCTAAGAAATATAACATAAGCATTCAAAAGCATTCATTTTTGAGTAGAAATTACTCCGAGTCTCTAGAGAATATACTCAAAGGCTTCCCATGGAAGCAGTTTTGTAAAGATGTCTGCCACTTGTTCTTTTGTGTCAACATATTCAACTCCGATGTTCTTCTCTGCAACCTGTTCCCATATAAAGTGATACTTGATTGGAATGTGCTTCATTTTGGAGTGCTCACTGGGTTTTTTGAGATACTGATGGCACTTGTATTATCACAATAAATTGGAATGGGATCATCATACTCAACCTGTATATCTCTCAGAGTTTGTTTCATCCATAGAATCTGTGTACAAACATGCTATTGCTGCGATATACTCTGCCTCAGCTATATATAAGGATAATGATGATTTTTTATTGCTTAACCATGATACTAAACACTCACCCAAGTAGAACGTTGCTCCACTAGTGTTTCGTCGGTCATCAATGTAACCTGACCAATCTGCATCTGTGTAGGCAATAAGTGATAGATCCTTTCCTTTTGGATACCATAATCCAAACTCTTCTGTTCCTTTGAGATATCTGAAAATCCTTTTCACTGTTAATACATGTGATTCCTTTGGTGCTGCTTGAAATCATGCCGCTTGTCCAACTTCCTCCATTACATTTGGTAATGATGTTGTCACATACAGTAAGCTACCAATCATTGACCTGCATTTCCTCTGGTCTATAGACTTTGAATCATCATCTTTGATCAACTTACAATTTGTTTGCATAGGAGTGGTAACTAGTTCGCAATATTCCATTCCGAACCTCTTTATCATTTCTCTGATATACTTGGTTTGAGAAATCAAAATTCCTTGGTTGCTTTGACATATTTGAAGACCCAGAAAGAAGGATATTTCTCCAAGTAATGACATTTCAAATTCATTCTGCATATCCATTGCAAATCTCTGGCTTAACCTATTGTTAGTACTTCCAAAAACAATATCATCAACATAAATTTCAATTAATAAAATACTACTTTGAGTTACCTTGATGTAGAGGTTGTTGTCTGCGCTTCCTTTCCATAGTTCGTAGGGAGTTTTGTCATTGTTGTTTCTCAACATTACTCTGTTTTGAATGTAAACTGTTGTATGCACTGCATGTGTCCAAAAAATATCTTTCAATTTGGAATCCATTAGCATTGTTCGATCCATTTCCTATGTAATTATCATCCATTATGATAATGTTCCTTTGCCTCTGAACCACTCTCTGATCTATAAATCCATGCTCTCGTCCACTATCATATATTTGTCCAAACCTGCTAAGTATTCTTATGAATCCATCTATGTCCATACTGTCCAAGACTCTACTTGCACAACTGTCCATAATGTTGACCCATTTATTACTATACTATCATGAAGTCTTGATTAATCTATCAAACTGTACTTCTGCTAACTGACTGCTCTGGATCTGTCTTCTCAAACTCTGCAAGCTGCTCAAAGGATGGTTCTTTGGTCTGTCAAAACTATTGCATAGACTCCCCCTGTCTAATATTCATATTACCCAGGAGTCTCTAAGCCGGATGTCTCAGAACAATTCCTGATCTGATGTGTATTCATCATCATCTTCATTGGTAGATTCATCATCATCTTCATTGGTAGATTCATCATCTCTCTGAGCTCTGACTTCTTTCTTTCTGTATGTGGATTCATCTTTCACTACAATTCCTGAAAGTACAATCTCTTGAACTTGTTCCTTATTTACCCGTCCTTCTTTTCTTTTAGTTATTTTCCAAACCTTTATGTATTTGACATCTTTCTTTTTCTCTGTAGAATTTTCTTCATCTCGTTTTATTGCCAATCTTGCGATCTATGGGACCTGGTCTTTGTTCACCTATTCTTCGTGTTTTCTTATCCAAACTTTATTACATCTGATATCAGTGTTCTCTTTCATGGAAGTATTGATCATGCTTCTACAATCACTAGCTATGTGTGCATGGTTGTGAAATTTGTAACATTCAATGTTACGTGGGGCCACATAGGCATTTCTTGCTTGAACATTTATTTTATGATCCCTGCAATCTCCAACCTTATGTCCAAAGTTAGTACAATAGAACCAATGACCATAAAATAAATTTTCATACCTGGGAATGAATGATCTTCTTTGTGGCGTAGTCTTTCTGAATTTTTTCCTTGACTGATCATGATCATGAATGAAGCTTCTTTGTGGCTTGAACA